>JAJOOH010001332.1:0-33727 GCA_029582605.1 Solanum gracilifrons | reverse complement strand
ACCGACAACTGAATAAGGCAACAATAAAGAATAAGTATCCCCTTCCAAGGATAGATGATTTGTTTGATCAATTACAAGGTGCTAAGTGTTTTTCAAAGATTGATTTAAAATCAGGGTACCACCAGATATGAGTTCGGGAGAAAGACGTTCCGAAGACAGCTTTTAGAACTAGATATGCACACTTTGAGTTCTTGGTAATGTCTTTTGGATTAACTAATGCCCCAGCAGTGTTCATGGACCTGATGAATAGTATATTTAGACCGTATCTTGACTTTTTTGTGATTGTATTTATTGATGATATTTTGGTGTATTCACGATCAAAAGATGAGCATGCAATTATCTGCGAGCAGTCCTTCAGGTTCTTCGAGACCAAGAACTTTATGCAAAGTTTTTTAAGTGTGAGTTCTGGTTAAACTCTGTAGCTTTCTTAGGCCATATTGTATTAGATGCAGGCATTGCGGTTGATACACAAAAGATTGACGCCGTAAATACTTGGGCCAGAACCATGACTCCGACTGAGGTTCATAGTTTCTTAGGGTTAGCTGGGTACAACAGAAGGTTTGTAGAGGGATTTTTTTCAATTTCAGGCCCTTTAACGAAGCTGACTCAAAAAGCAACTAAGTTCCAGTGGACTGAGGCTTGCGAGCACAATTTCCAGGAGCTGGAGGACAGGTTGACATCAGCACCAGTTCTTGCATTACCAGAAGGTTCAGAAGGCTATGTGGTGTATTTTCATGCTTCTGGTGTTGGGTTGGGATGTGTTCTAATGCAACATGGTAAGGTTATCGCATTTGCTTCAAGGCAGTTGAGGAAGCATGTGAAGAACTATCCGACCCACGATTTAGAGTTGGCTGCAGTTGTGCATACGTTAAAGATCTGGAGACACTATTTGTATGGCGTTCATGTTGACATCTTCACAGATCATAAGAGCCTTCAATATTTATTTAGACAAAAGGAGTTAAATTTGCGACAGTGTCGATGGCTGGAGTTACTGAAAGACTACGACGTGGATATTTTATATCATCCAGGAAAGGCGAATGTGGTAGCCGATGCCCTCAGTCAAAAATCTATGGGTAGTTTATCCCACTTAGATGTTAAGAAGCGGGAGCTAGCGCGAGAGCTTCATCAGTAAACTAGCTTAGGAGTAAGATTGTTAGAGGCAGACAATAGTGGGGTCACAATTCAGGATACAGGCGTATCATCTCTAGTTGTAGAAGTAAAATCATGGCAACAAGAGGATCTTTAGCTTAGAGAAGCTTAGAGCCAAGGCTCAGGATCCACAGTCTTTAGCATTTGATATAGCAGAAGATGGAGTCCTCAGATATAGCGGTCGATTGTGTGTTCCAAATGTTGCAGGGCTTCGACATCGAATTATGGAAGAGGCACATCATTTCCGTTAATCTATTCACCCTGGTTTGACGAAGATGTACCATGATATTAAGGAAATCTATTGGTGGCACGGGATGAAGAAGGATGTTGCTAAATTTGTGGCGCATTGTCCTAACTGCCAACAGGTGAAGGTTGAGCACCAAAAGCCCGCTGGGCTAGTTCAGGAGATAGTCATTCCTTTGTGGAAGTGGGAAGCAATTAATATGGATTTTATTACAGGGTTACCTCAATCGTGTCACAAGTTTGACTCTATTTGGGTAATTGTTGATAGACTAACAAAATCAGCCCACTTTTTACCAGTCAGGACTACTTTTTCAGCCAAAGACTATGCAGGGCTCTATATTAGAGATATTGTTAGGCTACACAGTGTCCCAGTATCTATTATCTCTGATAGAGGAGCACAATTTACCGCCAACTTCTGGAAGTCCTTCTCGAAAGGACTGGGGACACAGGTTAATCTTAGTACTGCCTTTCACCCTCAGACAGATGGCTAGGCTGAGTGCACAATTTTGACATTCGAAGATATGTTACGGGCGTGCGCGCTAGACTTTAAGGGGAGTTGGGATGACCACTTACCTCTTATAGAGTTCACATACAATAATAGTTCTCATTCCAGCATCGGGATGGCACCTTATGAGTCTTTGTATGGGAGAAAATGTAGATCCCCCATTGGATGGTTCGAGGTAGGTTAGTCAGGTTTGATTGGACCTGACTTAGTCCATCAGACAGTGGATAAAGTTAAGCTCATTCGGGAGAGGCTGCTAACAGCTCAAAGCCTACAGAAGTCATACTCAGATGTGCGACGAAGGGACTTAGAGTTTTCCATCGATGATTGGGTATTCTTATAAGTCTCGCATATGAAAGATGTGATGCGATTTGGCAAAAAGGGAATGCTTAGTCCAAGATTTATTTGGCCATATCGAATCCTTTGAAGGGTAGGACAAGTGGCTTATGTGTTAGAATTGCCTTCGGGGCTAAAATATGTTCATCCAGTGTTCCATGTATCGATGCTATGAAAGTGTGTAGGAGACCTTTCTCGAGTTTACCTTATTGAGGATGTTCAGATCACAGAGAAGTTGTCCTACGAGGAAACTCCAGTTGCTATATTAGATCGGCAGGTCCGTAAATTGAGGACCAAAGAGGTGGCTTCGCTTAAAGTATTGTGGAGGAATAAAAATATAGAAGAGGTGACCTAGGAAGCTGAGGATGGCATGAGGTCCAAATATCCTCACTTGTTTCATACCCCAGGATGATGTTATATCGGTTTATATTAGGGCGGTAAGGTAAGATACCTATGTGATTTTATATATATATATATTATTGCTTATTATTATTGTGGTTGTTGTTGTATATCTGCTCGCACTGTTGTGGTGGAGCTATAACGCTTATCTATTTATGTTGTCATGTGAGACGCCTAAATTTTGGCAACTCCTAAGGACTGAACAGCGTGACTCAGATTTTTCATTCGAGGACGAATGTTTCTAAGGGGGGAAGGATGAAACACCCTGACTTTTCAAAATGTCTAAATTAACTTGTATCTTCGTGGAAAGACAAAGAGGGTGAGTAATAAATTAAAAATAATGTGTTATGTGATATTTTAAGTGTTCAAGTGTTGTATCTCAAGTTTTGAAGTTAGGTAAGTGGCAAAATAAAAGTTGGCGAAAGTTACCGTAAATTCCATTTTAAAGATTTGTCTAAAATTTGGGTCAAATGTCTCGGACGTTTTCTCTCAATCTATTAAGAGTTATGGTCCCCGCGAGCTATGATATGGAAGGTCTACGAGTCTGGTTTCCAACGCATCAAACCGTTTGTTCATACGACTTCAGAATAGAGAGCTATTCACATTTTAGTGGGACTGCATAAGCAGGCACGCGAGGTGGGGCCCTAAGTCGGTGGATTGCTACATATATCTTCTTCTTCGATCTTTTTCTTCATTTTAAGTTAGAAACCAGAGAAATTAGAGAAACCCATTTCTAGGATCAAGTGAAGTATATATTTTCTCGACTTAAGTCCTTGACGAAAGTTGTTCTACGCGTTGGGCTCATCATCGTGGTATAATTTGTTTTATCGATTGCGTACCATATCACACTTTAGTGTTGGGACAACAAGGGTTTGGATATATTTGAAGGTTTTGAAGCGTATTACGACCTTAAGATCATGGTAAGACCCTTGTTTCATCGACTCTAGCTTTTATAAGCAGGAAATAGCAATTTGCGACGGAAATACATATATTTTATCGTATTGTCATCGTATCTTTTATTTTTGGCATTTGAGTATGGTCCTACCTTGTTGTAGTATCGAGAGACTATTGAGTCAAAGTCATTAGGCCACGTGAATTTAGCCAAAAAGGTATGTTAAGGCTATTCCCTACCTACGATATGTTTTCTTAAAGCTTAGAAGCAATGTATTTGGGTTGTTATCCTTGATATACTTGTAGCCGTGATTATTGATTGTTGGCTGCTCGAGTTAATATAATCCTCCCTTGTCGGGATTCTTATTCAGTTAGTAGCGTCCCTATGTTGGACACGACTTAGAGGTTATTTGTATAGGTTGCTTATAACTAAATTGCTCTCTTTTAGCGGTTGGATTGTTATAATTGTCGTTGGAGTTATTGTGGTTAGCTGCAGGAATGTGATTTATGCCTAGAAGGGCTATGTTCTGCCTACAACTCTATATGGATGCCTAACAGGGCTATGAGTTGCCTACGGGGCTATATTTTGCCTAGAAGGGCTATGAGTTGCCTACAGGGCTATATTGACGCCTAAAAAGGCTTTGAGGTGGCCCATTGTGAGACCCAGGGGGCAACATTTTCTCAGCCCCCTACAGCTTCTCCACAGCTTCAGGAGCATCCGAAAGCTACAGGACTTCCGGCTCCACCAGCAGTATCACCTTTAGTTCCTCCTATTCCATGTTATCAAGATTTCAAGAGTGCAGTATATATGTTAGAACAGTTAGTAGTTGCACAGTGCCAACCAGTTGTGCCAGATATTGCCGGACCTTCTGAAGGTCCCGAAAGTTTGAGAGTTCGTGAATTTCTTGCCTCGAATCCTCCACAGTTTACAGGGACAGATCGCAGAGAAGACCCTCAGCACTTTGTTGATCAGCTTCATAGGATCTTCAGAGTTATGCATGCCTCAGCGACTGAGTCAGTTGAGTTAACAGCATTTCGATTGCGTGATGTTGCAGTATTATGGTATGAAAGTTGGGAGAGATCTAGGGGAGAAGATACACCTCTACCCACTTGGGATAGCTTTACATAAGCTTTCATAGATCACTATTTGCCTCGAGAGATTAGGGATAGCCGGGTGTACCAGTTTCTAAACCTCCGACAAGGTGGCATGAGTGTCTGAGAGTACGGGCTGAGATTTGATTCAATGGGTAGATATACACCAACATTTGTTGATACGATGCACGACAGGGTACGTAGATTTGTGGGAGGGGTTAACTCAGACTATATCGAGGCTTGTTCTACCGCTGAACTAAATGATAATATGGATATCTCACGGATTCAGGCCTTCGCATAGGGCATAGAGGATCGCCGGCATCTACAGTATTCTAGTGAGAGGGTCAAGAGAGAGAGACAGAAAAGGGCTAGGCCTGCTGGTTCGCAAGGAGATTTCCAGGGTGGTCCCAGACCCCGATTTTTTATTAGGCAACCTAGACCTCCCCCACAACAGTTCCAGGGTAGTAGATTTGATCATCAGGAATAGTCAGGCTCAGGTGAGGGTACACAGCATCAGACTTGCAGCAGCAGAGGGGTTCAGGCCAGGCTAGGACATCCTCGCTGCGTTGCATTACTTGCGGTATGATGCATTTCAGGAAGTGCAGACAGGGTTCCACAAGTTGTTATTCTTGTGGACATGAGGGGCATGGGTGGAGAAACTGCCCTACTATAGGTCAGGGTGGTACATGTCAGTCAACCAGGTCAGCAGTATGTTACTCCTCATCATCACAGTGTACAGGGCGTGGACCCCATACTTCAGCACGTAGGGGTAGAGGCGGAGGCAGAGAGGGAGCATCTAGTTCTGGTAGTGGGCAGAACCACACATATTCATTAACCGGCCGACAAGACTCAGAGTCATCACCAGATGTTGTCACAGGTACATTGATTGTTTGCTCCCTTGTGTTTATGCTTTGATAGATCCTGGATCTACTTTGTCTTATGTTACTCCATTTATTGCGGGGAGGTTATGTATAGTAGTAGATTCATTAGATCAACCCTTTATTGTATCTACACCAGTTGGTGAGTCTACTATTGCCAGGAGAGTGTATTGAGGTTGCACGGTAGAAAATATCGACCGTCAAACCTCTGTAGACCTGGTAGAATTAGAGATGGTTGATTTTGACGACATTATGGGTATGGACTGGTTAGCATCTTGTTATGCTAATGTTGAGTGCCGGACAAAGATTGTTAGATTTCACTTTCCAGGAGAGGCAGTTCAGGAATGGAAAGGTGATAAAGCAACGTTGAAATGTAGGTTTATTTCCTATCTTAAGGCAAGGAGGATGATTACCAAGGGTTGTATTTATCATCTTGTTCACGTTCATGATATAGATGCAGAACCACCGACTCTTCAGTCTATTCCGATAGTTAATGACTTTCTAGATGTATTTCCAGACGAACTCCCTGGTATCCCTCTAGAACGGGAAATGGATTTTGCTATTGATATGCTCCAAGTACACAACTCATATCTATCCCTCCGTATAGAATGGCTCCTGCTGAGCTAAAGGAGTTGAAGGATCAGCTGAAAGACTTGCTAGATAAAGGCTTTATTAGGCCTAGTGCTTCACCATGGGGTGCACCAGTGTTGTTCGTAAGGAAGAAAAGTGGCTCACTAAGAATGTGTATCAATTACCAACAACTGAATAAGGCAACAATAAAGAATAAGTATCCCCTTCCGTGGATAGATGATTTGTTTGATCAATTACAAGGTGCTAAGTGTTTCTCAAAGACTGATTTAGATCAGGGTACCACCAGATATGAGTTCGGGAGAAAGACGTTCCGAAGACAGCTTTTAGAACTAGATATGCACACTTTGAGTTCTTGGTAATGTCGTTTGTATTAACTAATGCCCCAGCAGTGTTCATGGACCTGATGAATAGTATATTTAGACCGTATCTAGACTTGTTTGTGATTGTATTTATTGATGATATTTTGGTGTATTCACGATCAAAAGATAAGCATGCAATTATCTGCGAGCAGTCCTTCAGGTTCTTCGAGACCAAGAACTTTATGCAAAGTTTTCTAAGTGTGAGTTCTGGTTAGACTCTGTAGCTTTCTTAGGCCATATTGTATCAGATGCAGGCATTGCGGTTGATACACAAAAGATTGAGGCCGTAAAGACTTGGCCCAGAACCATAACTCCGACTGCAGTTCGTAGTTTCTTAGGGTTAGCTGGGTACTACAGAAGGTTTGTAGAGGGATTTTCTTCAATTTCAGGTCCATTAACGAAGCTGACTCAAAAAGCAGCTAAGTTCCAGTGGACTGAGGCTTGCGAGAACAATTTCCAGGAGCGGAAGGACAGGTTGACATCAGCACCAGTTCTTGCATTACCAGACGGTTCAGAAGGTTATGTGGTGTATTGTGATGCTTCTGGTGTTGGGTTGGGATGTGTTCTAATGCAACATGGTAAGGTTATCGCATATGCTTCAAGGCAGTTGAGGAAGCATGAGAAGAACTATCCGACCCACTATTTAGAGTTGGCTGCAGTTGTGCATGCGTTAAAGATCTAGAGACACTATTTGTATGGCGTTCATGTTGACATCTTCACAGATCATAAGAGCCTTCAACATTTATTTAGACAAAAGGAGTAAAATTTGCGACAGTGTCGATGGCTTGAGTTACTGAAAGACTACGACGTGGATATTTTATATCAACCAGGAAAGGCGAATGTGGTATCCGATGCCCTCAGTCGAAAATCTATGGGTAGTTTATCCCACTTAGGTGTTAAGAAGTGGGAACTAGCGCGAGAGCTTCATCAGTTAACTAGCTTAGGAGTAAGATTGTTAGAGGCAGACAATAGTGGGGTCAGAATTCAGGATACAGCCGCATCATCTCTAGTTGTAGAAGTAAAATCACGGCAACAAGAGGATCTTAGCTTAGAGAATCTTAGAGCCAAGGCTCAGGATCCACAGTCTTTAGCATTTGATATAGCAGAAGATGGAGTCCTCAGATATAGCGGTCGATTGTGTGTTCCAAATGTTGCAGTGCTTCGACATCGAATTATGGAAGAGGTACATCATTCCCGTTATTCTATTCACTCTGGTTTGACAAAGATGTACCATAATATTAAGGAAATCTATTGGTGGCATGGGATGAAGAAGGACGTTGCTAAATTTATAGTGCATTGTTCTAACTGCCAATAGGTGAAGGTTGAGCACCAAAAGCCCGTTGGGCTAGTTCAGGAGATAGCCATTCCTTTGTGGAAGTGGGAAGCAATAAATATGGATTTTATTATAGGGTTACCTCAATCGTGTCGCAAGTTTGACTCTATTTGGGTAATTGTTGATAGACTAACAAAATCAGCCCACTTTTTACCAGTCAGGACTACTTTTTCGGCCGAAGACTATGCAGGGCTCTACATTAGAGATATTGTTAGGCTACACAATGTCCCAGTATCTACTATCTCTGATAGAGGAGCACAATTTACTGCCAACTTCTGGAAGTCCTTCCAGAAAGGACTGGGGACACAGGTTAATCTTAGTACTGTCTTTCACCCTCAGACAGATGGCCAGGCTGAGTGCACAATTTTGACACTCGAATATATGTTACAGGCGTGCGCGCTAGACTTTAAGGGGAGTTGGGATGACTACTTACCTCTTATAGAGTTCACAAACAATAATAGTTATCATTCCAGCATCGGGATGACACCTTATGAGGCTTTGTATGGGAGAAAATCTAGATCCCCCATTGGATGGTTCGAGGTAGGTGATTCAGGGTTGATTGGACCCGACTTAGTCCAGCAGACAGTGGATAAAGTTAAGCTCATTCAGGAGAGGCTGCTAACAGCTCAAAGCCGACATAAGTCATACTCAGATTTGCGACGAAAGGACTTAGAGTTCTACGTCGATGATAGGGTATTCTTAAAAGTCTCGCATATGAAAGGTGTTATGCGATTTGGCTAAAAGGGAAAGCTTAGTCCAAGATTTATTTGGCCATACCGAATCCTTCGAAGGGTAGGACAAGTGGCTTATGAGTTAGAATTTCCTTTGGGGCTAAAATCTGTTCGTCCAGTTTTCCATGTATCGATGCTATGAAAGTGTGTAGGAGACCTTTCTCGAGTTGTCCCAGTTGAGGATGTTCAGATCACAGAGGATTTGTCCTACGAGGAAACTCCAGTTTCTATATTAGATCGGCAGGCCCGTAAATTGAGGACCAAAGAGGTGGCTTCGGTTAAAGTATTGTGGAGGAATAAAAATAGAGAAGAGGTTTCCTAGGAAGTTGAGGATGGCATGCGGTCCAAATATCCTCACTTGTTTCATACCCCAGGGTGATGTTATATCAGTTTATATTAGGGCAGTAAGGTAAGATACCTATTTGATTATATAGATATATAATATTGCTTATTATTATTATGGTTGTCATTGTATATCTGCTCGCACTGTTGTGGTGGAGCTATAACGCTTATCTATTTATGTTGTCATGTGAGACGCCTAAATTTTGGCAACTCCTAAGGACTGAACAGCGTGACTCAAATTTTTCATTCGAGGACGAATGTTTCTAAGGGGGAAAGGATGAAACACCCCGACTTTTCAAAATGTCTAAATTAACTCGTATCTTCGTGGAAAGTCAAAGAGGGTCAGTAATAAATTAAAAATAATGTGTTATGTGATATTTTAAGTGTTCAAGTGTTGTATCTCAAGTTTTGAAGTTAGGTAAGTGGTAAAATAAAAGTTGGCGAAAGTTACCGTAAATTCCTTTTTAAAGATTTGTCTAAAATTTGGGTCAAATGTCTCGGACATTTTCTCCCAATCTATTAGGAGTTATGGTCCCCGTGAGCTATGAAATCGAAGGTCTAAGAGTGTAGTTTCCAACGCATCAAACCGTTTGTTCATACGACTTCAGAATAGAGAGGTATTCACATTTTAGTGGGACTGCACAAGCAGGCACGTGAGCTGGGGCCCTAAGTCGGTGGATTGCTACATATATCTTCTTATTCGATCTTTTTCTTCATTTTTAAGTTAGAAACCAGAGAAATTAGAGAAACCCATTTCTAGGATTAAGTGAAGTATAGATTTTCTCAACTTAATTCCTTGACGAAAGTTGTTCTACGCATTGGGCTCATCATCGTGGTATAATTTGTTTTATCGATTGCGTAGCATATCACACTTTAGTATTGGGACAACAAGGGTTTGGATATATTTGAAGGTTTTGAAGCGTATTACGATCATAAGATCGAGGTAAGACCCTTCTTTCATCGACTCTAGCTTTTATAAGCAGGAAATAGCAATTTGCGGCGGAAATACATATATTTTATCGTATTGTCATGGTGTCTTTTATTTTTGGCATTTGAGTATGGTCCTACCTTGTTGTAGTATCGAGGGAGTATTGAGTAAAAGTCATTAGGCCACGTGAATTTAGCAAAAAAAGGTATGTTAAGGCTATTCCCTACCTACGATATGTTTTCTTAAAGCTTAGAAGCAATGTATTTGGGTTGTTATCCTTGATATACTTGTAGCCGTGATTGTTGATTGTTGGCTGCTCGAGTTAATATAATCCTCCCTTGTCGGGATTCTTATTCAGTTAGTAGCGTCCCTGTGTTGGACACGACTTAGAGGCTATTTGTATAGGTTGCTTATAACTAAATTGCTCTCTTTTAGCGGTTGGATTGTTATTATTGTCGTTGGGGTTATTGTGGTTAGCTGCAAGAATGTGATTTATGCCTAGAAGGGCTATGTTTTGCCTACAGGGCTATATGGATGCCTAACAGGGCTATGAGTTACCTACGGGGATATATTGTGCCTAGAAGGGTTATGAGTTGCCTACAGGGCTATATTGACACCTAAGAAGGCTATATGCTTCCTACAGGGCCATGTTGTTGCCTAAGAGGACTATGAGTTGTCTATGAGCTACATTGATTCCTAAGAGAGCTATGTGCTACCTACGAGGTTATATTAATGCCTAAGAGGGCTATGTGACTGCCTACGGGGCTAGGGGACTACTGATAGGGGTATATAGGTTGATTGACACCTTCCAGGCTTGTGGGGGCCTGAGTAGGTGGTCTTGTGTGTTGTTTGTACCTGTCGAGCTTATGGGAGCTTGGTTAGGTTGTTGTTTTATTATTTTTGATAAGTTTAGATTTAGGATCAAGTCAGTACACTTATCTTATTCTTGAATTATTTATTGGATTATTCTAGTATATTAGGATACCTCATCATAGTCTATTGCCTTTCATACTCTGTACATTATTGACGCCCCATAGCCTTGGGGGCGCTGCATTCATGCATGCAGGTCCTGACAGACGACTGAGTAGACCTCCTCAGCAGCAGGATTGACTTTTATCCGGTTGGCTAGCCCCTTTCCTCCGGAGCTGCCAGAGTTGGGAGGTTTGTTAACTTTTGTTGTATATATCTTTATAGGTAAGTTGGAGCCCTGTCCCACCAATCTTTAGTACTCTTAGAGGCTTGCAGACTAGTGTGTGGGGTTTATAGCTACGTTATGGCCATGCTGGCCTATGTTGTTAGTTTGCGGAAGCTTGTGAGCTGTTTGATGTATTGTATTGAAATATACCTGCTTTTAATTTTGGTATAGATTTCTCGGTGGCCTTGACGGCCCAATCAGGACTTCTGTGCTAGTTGGCTATTTATTTATATGATCTTCTGGGAGTAGTTGTTTCTTTTATAGATCAGTTGACAGGGGCCTTGCTGGCCGATGGCTTAGTTTTAAGCCGAGATATACTTGTTTGATTTCTTGAATGCGTGTGGCTACCATGCGCTAGTAGCAAATGGTTCTGCAGGGTCGGCTCGGGCCTGAGTTTTGGTGTTAGGAGCCAGTTGCGCCCCTCGAGTTTGGGGCGTGAAAAAAGTGATAAGTTATGTATTTCTAAATTCTTGGTCACCCCGCATCTTTGCCCGGCTACGTATGTATAATTTACTAACCCTTACATTTACCTCATATTAGACATCACATCAGTGTATGACTTAGTTTTCACCCTCGCACCAATTGACATTAGACTATTAGATAGTATCACACTAACTCTATGTTGATAATTCTTTCCTTATTAACTACCTTCTTGGTCCGGCTAGTAGAAACAAGGCGAGTTCTAACGTTGACCACCGTTAAAAAGACTTTTAAACGAAATAATTATCAATGCATGCAACAACACTATTTAAGAATTACGTAGTTACTATTCATACTTTGTTAATCACTCATGGTTTTCACAACCCTAGTTGTGGATTTACTTACCCATAGTAGCAAGAACACAATTCATATTTTTAGATGTAGAAATCATGAACTTACGTAATGAGTAGAAGAAACCCGAAATCTTCAATTGAAATTCAAAGCAAGAATCTTTATTAACCGAAATTAGGAAATCAAATTGCTAATGTTTGCAAGTTAATTCCCAAGAAAACACCAAGAACTAAAAGTTAACAATAAAGTCTAATCCAAGAAGAAGAATAAGAAAAGAACTCAAAAAAGTATCTCCTATGAATGATCTCCTGCAATAATTATTTCTATGCAATATTTATAGATATAACAAATTCTAAATAAAATAATTGAGTCCAAAATAAATTAGAAAATCAAAACCTGGAAAGAATTGATTTCCCTAAATTAATTATGTTCTCGAATTTGTGTTGTCGCCGCCTTCAAATGAGAGTTGGACTCTTAATGGCTGCCACGTGTCATACCAGCAGCCAACTTGAATCTCTTGGCTGGCTCAAAAATTGTCGCGTGGCAATTGGCAAATTCGGAAATTCTGTGCAATTCTACGTATACCCAACTTTATATATAAATATATTATTATATTAAATTTAATCTATTAATCTGTCTACTTGATTTCCTACTTCAACCTTTCATTTTTAATTTATTTTAGCTTCAAATATATTCATTTTTCCACCAATTTAATCCTACAAATAAAATATATTGTTTAGCACAATCCATAAAATTCAAGCTCAAAAAGGACAAATACAAATAATAAATATGAGGCAAATAATGATTAAAAATATGTATTTTGACCTCATATCACACAACAACAACATTATCATCATAGATACTTTACTCTCAAAGTATTCATAAAACATCCACATAATATTATAATCATCCATACCCCTCATATCTTGCATTGAAGGATCATAGATTATGTTAAGTCAACACATTTAGCTTTCACTATATTAGACATGATTCTAATCATGACTCAAGTAAATCATTCATTATATGCATAAACTCATGTACTCATATTATAGGTCAGGTGAGTGAAGTCTTTTCACAATAATGCCATATACAACTCAACATACACAATAGCTTCCTTCCTAAAGGCTTAACATCCTTCGCTTATTCACTTTAGCTTTTACCCTTAAAGCCCTAGGAGTCATCTTCATGTTACAAGCCCTATTCTCAAGCAATGCCTCATGTGATCATTTTGTATACCTAATTCCCAAGGTAATCTAACCGCATGCCTCATTCTTGATCAATTATACTCATATAGTATTATATAAGCTCAATCTCAATACTACTCAACCATGATACATTATATAAGCCCTAGTTTAATCAATTCATGACTATAAGCTTTACTTTTAAGAAATTCCTGTCTAGGTCATCTAATCTAAGGCAATTCATAAAGAAGTTCATCAATCTTAGAAGGTAAAATCTAACCCTCAATTTGAATCTTTTATGACATAGCACTAGACTATATCAATTTCACCATAGAATCTTCCATTATTCACTTAATTGGGCCAATATACAACAATACCCACATCATGAAATCATTTAGTAATATGGGGGATTCATGGGGGATTTCATCATAAATCAACAATAAATCATAAATTCAATCATAATCCATCATAAATCAAACATTGAAAACGTTTTAAAA
The DNA here is from genome assembly GCA_029582605.1 of Solanum gracilifrons. NCBI lineage: Eukaryota > Viridiplantae > Streptophyta > Magnoliopsida > Solanales > Solanaceae > Solanum > Solanum gracilifrons. Next base: position 20,309 of record JAJOOH010001332.1, on the reverse strand, counting down.
GAGAACCCATGACTTAGATTGAAACCCTAGCTTTTGTGGGAAATTGAAAGCTTTAAAATCAAGTTTTGAAGGGACTCTATAGGTGAAAAATCACCATACCTTATGAATATTTCCTCACAAAATTGAAGAGAAAAGGCTTCTCCTTGACCCCTAGACTTGACCTTGTTCTTCTTCTTCATTGGAGTTTCAAGACAGAAAAATATTGGAGAGAATTTTGGGGTCTTTTGGGAATATAAAATAATGATTTTGAAACTAATTAATTAAGGGTCTATTAGGTATATATAGGGGGCCTAATAACTAATTAACTGACCCCACTTAACCCCTAACTAATTTGGAATTAACCCCCAAGTCCCCAACTTAAAATAAAAGTCTTCAAAACTGCCCCAACCTATGAGACCCTGACCCATGGACCGTGGGTGGGTCCACGGGGTGTACCTCACCCTCATGGGTGGTGGTCTGAGGCTTAAAGTTGCAGGTGTGAACAGCCCTTGATCCACGACCCCTTCCCACAGGCTTGGATCCACCTACGGGGCGTGAGTGCCAAACGTAGGTGGCCCAATTTTGGGCAGATTCTAGGGGTTGTTTGGGGTCCCCCCTCAAGGACCCTTGGTTTGTCCTTGGGCGGTCTTACCTTGACGCCCTAACTATAAAACCTTCATACAAAGTTCAAGAAGTCATTTTACACTTCTAAACCCCACATCAAACTCAACAACACACTCGTAAGGCTTTAGTTGAACCTACTAGTTTTTTGGGATGTCACAAAAAGATGATTACGATCCGTTGTGAACAATCACACCACCCTCATTAGAATTAATAAAGCAAATACCCCATCGGGCCACCCTATGAACATCACAGACTAACTCCATCTTATCATCCTCAACATGAGCAACACTTTTCATTGATAGTTGACTAAGAGCATCCACTACCACATTCACCTTTACGAAGTGAAAGAGGATACTTATGTCATAATCCTCAAATAAGTCAAGACATATCCTTATGCGAAGAGTCAAATCCTTTTGAGCAAACATATATTTCAGACTCTTGTAAACTCTTCTCACAAGCTTCCGACCATAGGAATTTCACTTTATTTTGAGTCAATGTTTTCAAAGGAAAATACATACATGAAAATCGTTCCACAAACCTCCTATTGTATCCGGGCAAGCCCAAGAAACTCTAGATATCTGAAGCGGACAAGGGTTTAGGATAATTTTTAACTACCTCAATTTTCTTTGGATCGACTTGAATACCTTTACTAGATACAATATAATATGGCCAAGAAAAGAAAAATACCTCAACCAAAATTCACACTTGTTAAACTTAGTATACAATACCTTATCCTTGAGAATTTTCAACACAATCCTCAAATGTTCAACATGCTTATCCTCTCTCTGTAAGTAAATCAAAATATCATCAATAAACACAATCACAAACATATCAAGATACTGCTTGCAGACCCTATTAGTCATATCTATAATAGCAGCCGGGGCATTAGTCAAACCAAAATACATCACCAAAACTCATAATGACGATACTAAGTTGAAAAAGTCGTCTTCAGAATTTCACTCTCAATTGGTGATAACCCGACCGGAGGTCAATCTTAGAGAACTAACTTGATCCTTGAGTTGATCAAGCAAATCATAAATCCTTGGAAGAGGATAGTTATTCTTAATGGTAACTTTATTCAATTGCCGATAGTTGATGCACATTTGGAGAGAATCATCCTTTTTTCTAACTAACTACACCGGAGAACCCCATGGTGAGATACTTGGCCTAATAAAACCCTTATCCATCAAATCTTTCAATTGATCATTTAGCTTCTTAAGTTATGTTAGGCTATACAATACCGAATTGAATCTCTCTTTCAAGAGGTATACTTGGAAGGTCATCAAGAAACACTTGGGAAAACTCATTTACAATAGAAATTGATTCAAGAGTATGACTTACACAATCTGTATCCCTAACCCGAACAAGATGGTAAATGTAACCCTTAGAATTAATTTTCCTAGCCTTTAGTCAAGATATGAACTGACCCTTAACAACATAATTTACACCTTCCCATGACATGATAGGTTCGTTCAGAACTTTTAAAGTGACCAATCGGGTCCTACAATCTATGGAAGCATAACATGCATTAAGCCAATCAATTCGAAGAATAACATCAAAATCTAACATATCAAGCTCTACAAGATCAACATGAGTGACTTTATGGGAAAGGATATACGACAATTTCTACAAACCTTATAGCTACTATAGAATCACTAGCATGAGTAGAGTCACAAAAGGGATTATAAAGGATTTCAGGACCAACATCAAATCTCATGGCCACATAAGGAGTAACAAACAACAAGGTAGTACCCGTATCAAGTAAAGAATAAACATCAAGAATAAAGAATTTCCACATACCTTTCACAACATCCGGAGAACCCACACAATCCTATCAGGTGTGGAAATCATAAAATCTATTTTGCTTCGGAGCACCCGAATCGAAACAACTCAGTTGAAATTTCCTACCATCCCTTACTTTAGTTGCAAAAAGTGGGCAATCTCTCATCTTTCATCCATTATTTCCACAACTAAAGAAAGCATCCGTACCGACCAAACATTTTCTATCATGTTTCTTACCACACTTAGAGCAAACGGGAAAAGAACATCCATTATCACCACCTCATTGAGACTTAGGGTTACAGACACTATCTTTGTTGAACTTAGAAGCCGAAAAACGAGAATAACCTTGACTAGAAAACTTTTGTCGGAATTGAGGATGCCCATGTCCACCGGACCAAGAATATGAAAAGTCACCATCCCCAGTCTTTTCCCTCTTGGACTCTCTTGCCTGTTCCTTGAGATTTTCCTCCTCAATCTGTTGGGCATGTATCATCAAACTAAATATATCCATCTCCTTAATGAATATGGCAGTACGACACTCTTTGAAAACCAAGTCGAACACACCTGACACAAACTTACTCATCCTTTTCCTATAGTCGACAAACATAGTTGGAGCATACGTATCCAATTGAGTATACTTCAAAGAGTGGATGTTCTATTCCCGCTTGCTTTAGGTGTGGTAAGAAACATGAAGGAAAATGTTTGGTTGGCATGGACGGTTGCTTCTTTGTCATGAGAAGAGATTAATTACATCAAATAAGTAGTCTAGATGTAACCCATACACGACATACAACATCCAAAAACTAATGACACCTGAAAGAAATGAAAGTGAAATGATCCTCAGAACATGAGGACTCAACAACTATCTTTGAATCCTTAAAATGATCAATTAGCAACGAGCGGAAGGAGAAGAAGTGTCACACCCTAAATTAGTGAAACAATGTAGGCGCAAGTATACATTAGTATATAGAATGTACTATGTGTGAGGCATATTCATAAAACATGTAACATGATCACAAGGGGACATAATTGAAACGTGATGTGCATCACTAAGCTAAACATAGTAAAACCTTTTGAAAGAAGAATTATAAATCATGAACATGGTCAATGAGTCTTAAAATCATAAGTAAAGCTTCATAAAAACTTTAAGAACAACTTATGTCATTTTGTGGTTTATTAACTATTAACCGACATAGACCACGTGAGCTATAACATGGAATCCGATGTCATTGTCCCACATTAAAAAGAAATGGCATTTCTTACTAAGGAAAATAACTTAAACTTCTATATTAGGTAGATCCACTAGCTATTCTTTGTTTACAAACCTACAGAGGCACGTAGTTAAGGACAACAAGATTGCCTCTAGAGACCCGACCTTTACCAACCGGAGAGCCTCCATCTCAATATACTCTTGGTGCTACGTAAAAATCCTTACAGAATATTCATAAACATAACCATATCATAATCCATAGAACAATTATGTTACCAATCCAAACTAAAAACAGCATAGAGTAGCTCCTTAAACTATGTGTGAAAATACCTTTTAAAATTTTATTGATTCTTTTCTTAAAGAAACCTAGATCATAAAACTTTTATTTTCATAAATCATTAAGTTTCATGAAAACATCAATTATAGATTCATAGTATCTTCATAAATTCATGTCTTTTAGGGTTGATAGTCGAAATCTTGATCAACGCATGGGTTCATGTGATTCCAATTGGAAATCAAGTAATTGAGTTAAAACAATTATAATAATATCAAATTCAAGAAATAAAATTAGCATAAATAGAACCCATGAAGAATTGAATCAAAACCTAATCAATTTGGAGAATGGAGAAACCTTACGTCTCAATGAGTGAATGGATCCCATTCCTAAATCCTTACGTACCTTGCTATTCAAAACCCAAAAGAAATGGTAAAAAAGGAAACTTGACTTGGAACCCTAGATTCTTCTTCTTGACCTTGAGAGAGAATCAGAGGGGATGAATGTGGATGGGATTTAGGGAATTTGAGGGAATGAAAGAGTAGGGTTAGTTTTAAGAATAGAAAAGTAGTTATAGATTTTAGAAATAGGGTTAAGATTACAAAGTATAGGTATTAGATGCATAGAAAAAGACTCAAATACCCCTAAAATCAATTGTCGGGTGGCTCCTATGATTTGACATATGACTCGTAGAACTTTCTTCAATTTGTACTTATCAATCGTAAAACCAAATTGAGAAACCCAAATTTCATCTTACTTTCCATGAGACCTTTCTATGGTACATCCAAATTCCTACAGTCCATAGAACCTTGCCATAAAACTCAACTTTTAGTCTAAGGTTACACTAAGCCTGAAACCTTTCTACGAAACCCATTCTATGACTCGTAGACGAACTACGACCCGTAAAAAATCGTACTCCTCGTTTTGTCAAGTCGTAGGTTCATCATCAGAAACTTGTTTCACCTTTCTACAATTGCCTCCGTATGGCCCGTAGGACTTCCTACGGTCCGTAGATAGGATTTGTTGTTCACCAGAATAACAAATTTTCTGCATCTTTTCTTTCCAACTTGAATTTCCAATTTTTGAGGTGTTACAATCCTACACACTATGTATAAGAGAATTGAGGTCCTGCATAAGACAATGATGGAATTAGAGCACAATATGAGATGGTCTAGGTCCTTAGAAATGCATGATCATATCCTTAAAAGTCAATCCTCAACCAGACTTGGAGTATGATTTAAAAGAGAGTCTTTGACTCTAAATGAAAAATAACAAGTATGTTTTGAACTCATTATGGATAGTCTTTTCATTAGAACCAAACGTGCAACATAAAAAATAAAGCCTTTAAAAATAATCTGAAAGAACTAGTTTAGGGGTATTGGGAAACCTATCTCTAAAAGCGGGTATCTGCCTAAATGGGCCTTTAAGAATCTGATTCATTTATTAACTCATAAAAAGGAACCCAAGTGGATATGTGTGCCAAAAACTAATTTCTAAATGATTATGCAAGTATATGTGGGAGGAAAGAAAAAACTATTGTGTCTTGAAAGTGCATGCTCTAGACACATGATGGGCAACAAAGTGTACTTCCTCTCGCGTACTGACTTCCAAGGTAGAAGTGTGGGCCTTAGGAAATGGATAGAAATTAGAAATTGATGGAATTGGAAAGGTGGAACGCATAGACACATTATCAATCAAAATTTTCTATTATGTCAAAGGATTGAAACATAGTCTTCTAAGTGTGTCTCAAATATGTGATAAAGGAAACAATATGATGTCTACATCAAAAGAATGTCGAGTAACAAACTCGAATTCAGGAATATTATTTCTTTTAGGAAAGAGACACAAAAATGTATACAAAGCAGTTATTATGATTCCCAAAAAAGAGAAACTCAAATGTACGTACAAGTGTTGTTGTTGTTAGTTCACTACTATGAAGCAAAAGATTAGGACATGCGAGCTTCTCCATGTTCAACAAGAAAATCTCAAAGAAACTAGTTATAGGTCTATCAAATTGAAGATTAAATGAAATAATAATATGTGGATAATGTGCCAAAGAAGAACATATGAGCTCCATATTAAAGTGACTGGGTGTGGTGTGCACAAACAAACCTCTGGAATTGTTGTACAAGGACTTTCGTGGACCTATGAGAGTATAACGCTGAGGGGGAAAATGTATAATTTTATCATCATTGAAGACTACACCAGATTCTCATTGACCATGTTCCTATGCTTATAAGTTGAAATATATGATGTGTTTGTCATCTTTGTGCAACTGGTTCAAAAGAAATAAAAATCTGAACTAATCAACATCATCAAGTCTGATCATGGAACAAATTTTGAAAACTCAAAGTTTCTTGAATTTTGTGTTGAAAATGGTGTACATAATTATTTTTCGACCTAAAAACACCACACCAAATTATTGTAGTGTAACGTAAAAATAGAACCTTAGAAGACATGGAACGAGGCATGTTGATAGAAATAGTCTTCCAAAGGGATATTGAGTGGAGGTCATAAACATAGATTGTTACTTGATTAATGATGTATGTGTCATTCTGTCATAGCAAAAATACCTTATGAGTTGCTAAAAGATACAAAACCTAATCTAGCAGATCTAAGATTATTTAGATATGTATGTTATGTACACAGTAATGGAAAAGACACTCTTGGTAAGTTTGCTGCCAAAAGTGATTAGGGAATCTTTTGTAAGACCCATTCTTTTTTTATATTCTTGCATAATACACATGGTGTAGCATGGTGTTGTTATATGGGGTGTTTGTGACTTGGTATAGTACATTGGAAAATAAGATTGCAAATGGGTGGCAATATGAAAGAACCAAAATAAAGTTTTACTTCAAAGGAATCCCTCAAACAAGTGTTTGGGGTTAAAGAAATGGCTCGGGTAGCACCTCACTCATTTGAAAGGTTTAAATTAACTCATACCTCCGGGATAAGCCTATGAATGTCTAATATGCTAAGAGTAATGTTTTATGAGGTACTATAATAGAACAATGGTTGTATGTCAATTATGAAATCAAGAAAATTAGCGAAACAAAGGTCGGCAAAAGTTATCGAAATTTCTCGAATAAAGTTTTCCGAACTTTGGGTCAAACGTCTCAAATGTTTTCTCCCAATATATAAAAAGTTAAAAAACCCATCACCTATCAAATCTAAAGTCTAGGAGTATAGGCTGTAACAAATAATATTTTACATCAAACCAACATCCGAGTAAAAAGTTATGAGTGTTTTACTGCAGACTATCTGGGTAGAATCCGAGTCGCGAATCAGGCAAGGTAAAAAATATGGTATGTCAGCTATTCAACATTTTAACTTGTAAAGACATTTATTTTCAGTTCCATACAAGAAATAAAGCTTAGGATAGGGTTCAAATAGAGTTGTTTGGTTATAAAGGTTCATTTTTAGCGATTTCGACCATTAAAGGTTGCCCCCGTGCCTAGAAACGTTATCTCTACATGTGTCAATCGTTTTCCACTTCTAGTAGCTACATTTGGAACTAATTTTCAAAGACATAACTTGGTAGTTATTTGTCTTTCTTTAGGGTTTATATATTGTTTGCTAAGGTTATCATATCGGGACTCCTTTATAATTGCTTTTACGAAGTTCTACGGATGTTTCATCAAGTTAGGACCATATGACAGATCTGTAAATTTAAGTTAAATTACAAATTTTTTATCGGTGTATACCAGCTGTATATATGCAATGTTTGTGAAGCTTAGGACGTAAGGAACAACTTTCGTGAAGAAACTACGGGCATTCAGGCTTTCAGTGAGAAGGTATGTTAAGGCTAAGCTCCGTTCCTCCTTTTAGCACGACTCCTGGGAAATTCTTGAAACGCCCAAAGAGATATTTTACTATTCTATTGCTAGAAAGACCTTCTGTAAAAGGCATTGAGATCACACCTGAATTATTTTTATGATGCTACTATGTTGATATTCCACTCGTTTAGGTAAATAGGGTGTTCAAACATGTCATTTTATCGGCTTCCTTGACTATATGTCCATATGTATGAATTCTTAATCTTCTTTGGGTGGTATGACTTAAAAATATTACGGGAGACATTTAGTATTTGTAACCAATCCTTTCCGCCCGCTAAAGTGTATTTTGAAATTCTTTTAAAGTAACGCTATTTTCAAAACTCTCAAATATAACTGAAATTTTTAACTTATTAAACACTTGATTTTGAAATACTTTCTTTTATAAATTATCTAGGAACCAAGTATACGAACTAAGTGAAGAACCTTAAGACTTTTATAAACATTTTCAAGGTTAAGTTATTTTTCTAAAAGTAAAGTTATGTTTTCAAGCTTATTCGGAAAAAACATATGAGGTTTCATGAGACACTTACCTGTTATGAGAAAGTGATTATGGAATTCTAAGGAAAATAGGACAAATGGTCATAGATTGGCAACATGATTATGGAAAAGCATATGCATTAGAATCCATGACATGCCATGCTATACATTCTGCTTTAGATCAATAATCGAGAGATATGAGGCCTACTGCCTTTAGTTTTACGTATGAGACACAAATGACCACAAGTTTGAAAATATGGTTCCGGTTAGCTACCTGGTGGCACCAACACTTCTAGCATTTGGTTGGGTACATAGAATGTACCAAGTATGATAGAAATGCATAAGAGTCATGAAACCATGCAGAAAAGACTTTATATGACATGCAATGACCAAGGTAAATCGTAAAATAACATGATAGAAAACCTAAGTCAAAATCATGGTCAATGCAAGCTAAACATCTTTAAAACATAGTTGAGATACTTCTAGAAGCAACCTTAGTTTATTATTGTGGGAAGTAGCCATTAACCGATATATAGACAATGTGAGCTATAACATGGAATCTGGTGTCTATCCCATACTGAAAAGAGATGTCTTTACTTGCCAAGGTAAGAACTATAAACTTCTAGCAGAAGTTGATCCACTAGCTAATGTCAATCTGAGACAATCATCCTATAGTGGCACATAGTTATGGGATAGGGAGACTGTTACTAGAAACCCGACCTCTTCTATGAAAGAGCTTCCATCTTAATATCCTCTCGGTGCTAAGAATAAATCTTAAGGAATAGTACATTTTTTTACTTGTTTTATTATCCATGGAAGGGCACATCGATTAGCAAATCCAAGCTAGAATTTATTAGAATAGCTCCTAGTTCTTGATTTAAAGTTTAGTTGAGAAAACCTTTCAACTCTATGAATCCTTAATGTCAAGAAACACTTTCACAACAACAACATTGATAGTTCACTCTCGAAGCATACTTAAATCATTTTCATCAATTCCATAAAGAAACATACATATCTTCATAAAATAATCTTAGGTATTTCAAAACCCACATAATATCATTATAGTCTAGAAAGCATGGGGTCACGGGGATTTAATCTAAAAACATCCAATTACTTCAATTCATGCATAAAAAGAAATAAATCAATCAATTGGATAAACATTGAAATTAACCCATGAAAATTGAATAGAAACCCTAATTTTATTGGGGAATCTAACCTTACCAAATTGGGGATTTTAGGAACCCTATGGAGAAAAGAGCTCCATAGGTGAATACTATCATACCTTTTTGTAAAAAGCCCTCAATAAAATAGCAAATTGGAGACTTAATATTGAAACTCTAGACTTCTTCTTCTTCCTTAGAGAGAGACCTCAACCAATGGTTGGACTTATGGTCTTTAGGTCCAACCACAGACCGTCCCGTGTAATCGTGGATGAAGTTCTGGGTCTTTACTTAGGGACTCTCATTGATGGTTGTAATGTACGGTCCGTGGGTCCACTAAAAAACCATACATACCAACCATAGATCCCAAATTTGACCCTCAAAATTTAACTAATTCTAGGACTCACCTACGAGATCTACCTACGACTCGTATATTGAACGACGGACCGTCCTGGTGAACCATAAAAAAGTATTGGGATTTGATATTTCAAAATCATGGAGGTTTCCACCTACGGCCCGTCAATCAGCCTACGGACTGTCGGTACTGGCACCAATCATAGAAAAACCTGAAAATTTTCCTTCTTTTCAGATTGGAGGTGTTATAATATATCCCCTTGGTAACATTTGTCCTTCAATGGGTTTCAAGACATCATAAGGAGGGTATTAGGAACTAAATCTAACATCCCGACATGAATATAATCACATAAATGCATATATTCGAGGAGGAAACATCTCTAAGCTAAAGCATGTTCAAAACATCATTTGATAAGGTCTATATGCAACTCATACTCAAATGCACATAAACATAAAGAAATCCATCAAGTTAACTCATTTTAATAAAAAATCATGTTTTTCCTAAACATGCATAAATGTGGAATCATGGGATATCTAAGACACGTAAAACCAAAAGAGTAAACCATGAGGAACTGAATACCGCAAGCTAGAATAGGAAATAAGGGAAAGATATGAAGATAACGTGACATTATATAGGCCTCAGCCTCCCAAGTATCACCCTCAACTAACTGATTCCTCCAAAGAACTTTTACGGAAGAAACTTCTTTGTTTCTCAAATCCCAACTTTCCAGTTAAAAATCTCAACCGAAACTTCTTCATAAGAAAAACAATCCTTTACACCAAAACTCTTCAATGGTACTATAGATGTTGGAACCCCAACACATTTCTTCAGTAAGGAGATATGGACAACTGGATGCATCCATGCAAAGTCATTATAAAAATCAAGTTCATACGCAACTTTACCAATAAACCTCAAAATCTTGTATGGGTGACATAACAGGGACAAAGTTTACATTTCTTTACAAATATCATCAAAGCCTTCATGGGTGAAATTTTCAAGTAGACCCAATTATTCATATCAAATTCAAGATCTCTTCTTCTAACATCGGAATAGGAATTTTGTCGACTTTGAACCGTTTTCAACCTTTATCTAATAAGCCATACTTTCTCAATAGCTTCATATACCAACTGGGAACCTATCAAAGCAACTTCACCCACTTCAAACAAACCTATAGGAGATCTACAACTCCTAACATATAGAGCCTCGAATAGAGCCATACAAAACCTCCAATGATAGCTATTGTTATATGCAAACTCAATCAAAGGTAAATGATCATCCCAATTACCCTTGAAGTCAATTACACGAGCTCTCAACATATTTTCAAAAGCTTGGATAATACTCTCTGCTTGCCCATCGATTTGTGCATGAAAGTTTGTACTAAGATTAACATGAGTACCAAGCCTCTTTCTGAAGGATTTCCAAAATTGATAAGTGAATTTGGTAACATAATAGGAGATAATGGATATGGGCACTCTATGCAACCTAAACATTTATCTCGAGTACAACTTAGCATTGTCTTCCGCCGAATAAGAAACCTTGACTGGAATAAAATGGTCCTATTTTTTCATTCAATCCACAATAACCTAAATCGAGTCATGTTGTCACCGATTAAGGGGTAAACCCATAATAAAGTCCATATTCAAACCTTCCCACTTCCAAGTAGGAATACTGATATCTTGGGATAAAATCCCTCGATTTTGATGCTCAACTTCAATTGCTTACAATTAGGTCACAAATTCTGCAATATCCTTCTTCGTTTCGGTCCACCAATAGACCTTTCACTAGTCACGGTACATCTTAGTGGCTCCAGGGTGAATGGAATACAGATAAATATGGTCTTCTGATAAGATTTTCTCTGTCAAGTCATCTATATTAGGAACACACAAACAATATTGATATCTAATCACTCCATCTCCCCCTTGGGAGAAAGCATCAACCGACTTCTTCTACATCATTTTTTCAATTCAATCAAGATTGGGTCAAGACCTTGCTTGGCTTTCACTGCTGACACAGACGGCGATTTTGAACCATGGTGAACCATAACACCATCTTTGGTGGAGTCAACCAATCGAATACTCGATCGGGCCAATCTATGAACATCATGAACTAACACCTTCTTATTTTCCTCAACGAGAGAAATACTATCCATTGATAGCCGACTAAGAGCATCTACAACAAAATTTCCCTTGTTGGGGTGATAGAGAATACTCATGTCATAATCCTTTAGTAACTCAAGCCACTTTCTTTGGCGAAGATTTAGATCTTTCCGTTTGAACACATATTGCAAACTTTTGTGGTTGGTAAAGACATCAAAATGAACATCAAACAAGTAATGCCTCCAAATGTTTAAAGCAAAAACAACTGCCACTAGTTCTAAGTCATCTATCAGATAGTTGTTTTTGTGAATCTTAAGTTGCCTCGAAATAAAAGCAATAACTTTCCCATTTTGCATAAGGACATATCTTAACCCAATTCTCGAAGCATCACAATAAACAACAAAGCAATCAGTTTCTTCTGGTAAGGTCAACTCTAGAGTGGAAGTAAGGTTATCTTTCAATTCTTGAAAACTATTTTCACACTTTATGAACCATATGAATAACCTTCTTTTGGGTCAATGTCGTCAATGGAAAGACGATCAAAGTAAACACTTCAATAAAACTTCTATAGTAACCAGCCAAACACAAAAAACTTATAATATTCGAAGGGGATAGAGGTCTAGGATAACTCTTAACCGCATTCATATTTTTAGGATCTACCTCAATATGTTTTCCTGAAACAATGTGATCAAGAAAAGCCACAAATCTTAGCCAAAACATGTACTTACTAAACTTTGCAAAGATTTGTTGGTCCTTGAGGACTTGCTACACAATCCTCAAATGATCGGTATGCTCATCTTCACTCCTTGAGTAAATCAAGATATAATCTGAACATAATCACAAACTTGTCAAGGTAAAGTCTAAACACCCTATTCATCAAATTCATAAATGTGACCAGAGCATTAGTCAAGCCAAAGGACATCACCAAAAACTCATACTGTCCATACCGAGTTTGAAAAGCCATTTTTCCAAATGTCATCTTCCTTCACCCTCAATTTGTGATAACCCAACCTGAAGTCAATCTTAGAGAAATAACTTGCTCGCTGAAGTTGATTAAAAAACCTGTCTATCCTTGGAAGAGGATATTTGTTCTTAATAGTAACCTTGTTCAACCTACAATAATTAATGCACATACGAAGTGAACCATATTTCATCCAAACAAACAAAACTTGAGAACCCCATGCAGAGATACTCAGTTGGATGAAACCTTTATCCAACAAATCTTTCAATTGTTCCCTTAATTCCATTAGTTCCGTCAAAGCCAATTGCTATTGAGGAATAGAGATAAGTTGCGTATCTGGGAGAAGTTCAATACCCAAGTCTATTTCCCTTTCAAGAGAAACACCAGGTAGATCATCTTGAAACACTTCTAGAAACTAATTAATAAGAGGGACCGACTGTAACACCTTTGGTTGAGAGAAAGGAAAAATATTCATTTCATAGCTTATTCGGTGAAGTAAGTCGAGGACGTCAAGTCGACTTAGCAATTCGCCAAGTAGAACTTTGGCTTGATTTTTACATCCAGTGTTCTAAAACATTAGGCAAGATGGATCGAGCTCGTTGTTCCATTTGATGAGTCGCCAAAATTCATTCTCAATTGCCTAGTTGGCTCAGTCCAGGAGCTAACTCACTGGAACTTTCAGCGAGCTTAAGGGCTCACTTGATGAGTTGTCGAGTGGCTTTTGGTGAGCTCTACCGTTTCATTTTTTTCAGCTTTAAGTCAGGGTCTTCTCCGTCTTTTCAAATTATTTCAATTAAATACCATGCTATTTTACTCTCCATCTAAGACCTATATAAGTGTTTTTACCACCAAATTTACCCAATTTAAAATCAATCTCTCAAATTTACAAAAGAAGATCAAGTTTCTTCCTCCCAACTATTTCTCTCTAGAATCTTGAAGAAGAAGGGTTCAACCTAGGGTTGCAAGTAAAGTCTCTTAATCCTCTATTGAAGATAAGAAATTGTCTTTGAGGCATGATACTTTTCATACAATAATTCCTTCCATTCATGGAGTTCTCAAATTCTCCTAATTTTCAAAGTTAGAAATCCCCAATTGAGTTAGGATTTTCGTCAATTGCTCTGCATTCTCTTCAATGTTGATTAAAATGATTGAATTATGATATCTTATACATGAATTGATGAATTACTATGATTTTATGATGATTCTCCATGAACCCATGTAAATCCCATGTTTTCCAAGTAGGTTGACGTGATGTGGGTTTTGAATTTTGAAAGAGGAGATTATGAAATTTAGCATGTTCTTGTGAGATTTACATAAATGTTTTAAGGATGCTTTGAGAGAAAATTATCAATGATGATGATGATTGTTGTTGTGTTGTTGAAAGGATTTCTCATAAACACATTAAATCATGATTTGTGAAAGGACATTCTTACATAAAGGAATTTTAGGGTTGAAAGGTTTTCTCAACAAAACTATGAATCAAAGATTTTAGGAGCTATTCTAATAAGACCTAGCTTGGATTGGTTACTTAATTGTACCATTCCATGGATGATACTATGACTAGCTTGGATCGGTTACTTAATTGTAACTTTAAATGGAAGATGCATTACCTAGCTTGGATTGGTCATTCAATGATTCCTTTCCATGGATGAAAAATGACTTAGCTTGGATTGACACGATGACATGCCCTTCCATGGACAATGACTTAGCTTGGATTGGCAAGATGACATTCCTTTCCGTGGATAATAAGAACAATTTAAGAAAATTACTACTCTGTGCATTTATGCTTAGCATCGAGAGGATGTTGAGATAGAGGCTCTCCCGTTAATAGAGGTCGGTTTTTTAGAAACAATTTTTTATCCCTTACTTATGTGCCCCCATAGAATGACCAACCTTCATCGCTATCTCTATTCCAACCTTGGTTCCTGTCTGGCCTTTGATAATTTTGGCTTAAACCTCCTCCCTGATTTACTAGAAAATGTACTTCTTCATTGTACATAGATTCAAAGTGACCGCCATCAGGATTTAATCCACTAAGTCAAACCACATTGACATTCTTAGAACCACTTCCCATGACATGTTTCGATAATAGATCCATTTGGGTCATCATCTTGGTGGTGCTTTCATCTCGCTTTTGGTCCTTTTCTATTTGTTCCTTTGTAATCCTTAAGTTTAAAGTCGACAGTTGGTCATCCCTAGTGTACTAAGAGTGGTTAATCTTTGTCCTCCCATTAAGAAGAGTAGGTGCTAATTCAAACAATTGTTGAATGATTACTCCCGGAACGAGTTGGTCAGCCACACCTTAGTTGATTGAATCTAAACTTCGGTAGAAGTGTTGTAACAACACATTTTTCAGGAGCACATGAGTTGGACATTGGAGTACCAATGACTTAGCTTGGATTGGCAAGATGACATTCCTTTCCGTGGATAATAAGAACAATTTAAGAAAATTACTACTCTGTGCATTTATGCTTAGCATCGAGAGGATGTTGAGATAGAGGCTCTCCCGTTAGTAGAGGTCGGTTTTTTAGAAACAGGTTTTTATCCCTTACTTATGTGCCACTATAGAATGCCCAACCTTCATCGCTCTCTCTATTCCAACCTTGGTTCCTGTCCGGCCTTTGATAATTTTGGCTTAAACCTCCTCTCTGATTTGCTAGAAAATGTACTTCTTCATTGTACATAGATTCAAAGTGCGCGCCATCAGGATTTACTCCACTAAGTCAAACCACATTGACATTCTTAGAACCACTTCCCATGACATGTTTCGATAATAGATCCATTTGGATCATCATCTTGGCGGTGCTTTCATCTCTCGCTTTTGGTCCTTTTCTATTTGTTCCTTTGTAATCCTTAAGTTTAAAGTCGACAGTTGGTCATCCCTAGTGTACTAAGAACGGTTAATCTTTGTCCTCCCATTAAGAAGAGTAGGTGCTAATTCAAACAATTGTTGAATGATTACTCCCGGAACGAGTTGGTCAGCCACACCTTAGTTGACTGAATCTAAACTTCGGTAGAAGTGTTGTAACAACACATTTTTCAGGAGCACATGAGTTGGACATTGGAGCACCAACTTCTGAACCTCAACCATGTCTCATGATTTGGTTCACCATTCAATCGATTGAAGTTCTGAATATTATCTCTCAATTCCATCATCCTTGAAGGAGGGAAAAACCTTATATAGAACACATTAGTGATCTCTTCCCAAGAAGTAATAGAGTCCTTTGGTAGGTCGTCTAACTACTTTCTTTGCTCCCCCATTAGACAAAAAGGGAACAAACGAAGTCGGACCGACTCCTGAGTGATATTCTTGAGGTAAATGGACCACACACATCCTTAAAGTTCCGGATGTTGTCATGGAGATCCTCATGAGCCAGCCCTCAAAATAAACCCTTCAATTGCAAAAGCTGCAACATAGTTCTAGTCACATAAAATACCGCATTGCCCACAACTGGAGGCAACCAAATAGCACCCACACTTCCTAACAGAGCTTCATTGACATCGTGCCAGTTATCGATGCCATCATTGTGTCCAAGTTGGCTAGCATTGCTCCCATTAACACTGATCCTGTCATATGTTTAAGGGAAGCCAACGACATACAAAAATAAGTTGATTCAACTACAACAAGATTAGTTCACAACTAAACTTCACTAAAATAATTCTAACCATCACTCCCCGGCAGTGGCACCATTTTTTATAACACTCAACTAAGAGCTTGGGGTCAATACCATAGGAAGTGATACAATAGAGAATTCAGTAATGAAGAGAAATAAGTGTTCTAATTGTTTGTAGAAGTAGATATTTTTGAAACAATTAAAGTAAATGGCAAGGGTTTGACAACTAGTTTCAATTGGGGGATTAGAGTGCGCAATTAAAAACTACCAAAACACGGGAGTAATCAAGTAGGGATGAATCCTTGGGAGTGTGATCAATTGAATGCCAATTTTGCTAAATGGGTGATTAATATTTACTAAAACTCATTGAATCTTAGTGGGTAGGCTAGACTTTAAATGTAATAGCTATCTCTCGATCAACTATGAGGGATCAACGGGTTTTCTCAAACCTCGACAATCCCAACAAATATGAATAGCTCAAAACCTCAATTAATCTACTCATTCGATCTAGATTGGTAGGATTGAATTCAGACCCACTTTCTCAAGCTGAATCCACAATAGCCCAATCACCACAATCATCAATTGATAGTTTTAATTCTAAAACCTTTTTCTCAAGCAACCCTAGAGTGCTAAACTAGAACTGTATTTGTACCTACAATTCATCAATTAAAACTCAACTATCAATTGAACCCACTTCAAATCAACAATTAAATCAGTAAATATTAACATCGATAAGCTAATTGAAACATTCAATCACATAATCACACCCCCAAGAATGGTGGTTTTATCTAAAAATCATAAAAAGTAAGAAAATGTTACCAAGTATGTTCTCCATCAGCTCAAGTAACAAATTCCAAGTCTTCACAATGCTCAAAATCAGTTCAATATCAAAACCAACCCTAAATTCCTACTCAAAAATACTAAAAATAGTGTGCAAAGTATCTTAGATAAAAAACCCAAGATTAAAATGTGAAGGAAATCCTTTTATTTTTTTCAAAATTACCTTTATACGTTCCGAGGTTTTACCTATGGAGCCATTCGATGGAGTAAGTCGAGCTCTGCCGACAAGGTCGGCGACGCACCAAATTCTCCTTTCAATCTCATTTTTGGCTTGACTCTTCACCAATTCCCTACTGTGACTTTAGACGATTGGGATTTTCATCGCTGAACTAGTTAGTGCTTTGCTGAAGCTTCACTTTCATCGTTGAGTTGGCTTTATCCTTGGGCTAGCCTGCTGTATCTTTTGGCGAGCTAAAGAGCCACTTGGCTACTCACTGAATGGCTTCGGCAATCGTCAACCTTGCTTGTCTTCAACTCTTTCATATTTTTCACTTCTTTTTGCCCTGTAATATCCTTGTCTTGGCTCTTTTATACTCATTGCGGCAAATTAGCACTTTAACATCAGTTTAGAGCATAAAATAGGTGTTGCGGGCACTAAAACTCTCAATATTAAGCCCTAAATGAGTCGAAATCCCTGACTCATCAGGCTCACCTAACGCGCTAGGCAGATCGTTGTCTAGTCATTTAGCTCGCCCTTTCTAGGTTGCAGGCTTCATGTCTTTTAATCCGCACTCAAAGGATTCAACTAAGTCCGCATTTCCTATTCGAAGGGATGCTGATAACCACCTTGATCACCCTCTCAGCTATTATTTTAGCTCTGATGTGTGTCACATTGGGTGGTGAAATTCAACTCACCTTTTCTTATTCAGGGGAACTTCAAATTTTTCTTTTCCCGTCAACTTAACTTTACAATTTATTATCAAACACTATTAACTTCTGTGGAGTAGTCATTTTGGTGATTTTCCCTTCTCCTTTGGCGAGGTTCAACTTGGGGTTGTTACTTAATTTCAACATCTTTGGGCTCTTTTTGTGTGATTTAGTCATTTCCTTGTCCATTGGCTTCCATCACTACATAAAGTCAAAATATCATCAGGCTAGGACATACTTAGGCAAAGATTATACTAATTGTTGAACTAAATAAGCCTCAAATGAGTGTAAATCTACTACTGATCAACACCCCCTACTTAAACTTTTGCTTTTTCTTAAGTAAATTAAGAAAGCAACTATCTTAACAAAGGTGTCTATAACAGTTCTCATCTAATATGTAAGTGCCACTACAAGACTACTTTCAACAAAATGCATCACTCTATCATGTTAAAACAACTTCAAATGATGACTAGTCAGTGTGAATTCAAGCCCACTATTGCTTCTTCTCTAGTGCAAAACCTTGTTTCAACAAATGCATTCATGTCCCCTCATATAAAGAACGAATCCATGCTCTCACAAAGGAAATCAATAACGAAGTTAGGAATCAATACAACTCTCACACTCCGAAAGAGAAATATATGCAAACTTCATCCCATAGGTTTGCCATATTTTCCAATCATCACATAACCTAGTTGATGCAAGATCTCAAAGGTCTTCTAGGCTTGTAATGGGGTAGAGGGTAAAGGTTCAGTCAATTTGGCTTAGTGATTTCACCCTTTCAAAGCGTTGTTGCAATCACGTTCACCTTTTCTCAAGTTCTTTCCATTCTCTTCATTTGGAAACTCAAACTTCCACTTGTCAATAATATTATTGGATACCCCTTTTTATTTCATCACACTTTCCTTTTTCATTTCAATTTTTAAATTTTTTCTCATCATTCTTTTCTCTCTATTTTTAACAATAGGGGGTTCTTTCTTTTTGTAAAACACTTCAAAGATAAGGTCCCTTTTTGTTTGTTTTCCATTTACTGCTTTCCTTTCTCCTTCCTCTCCATACACAAAACTTAGGCTTTTGGCCTAATTTGGAAATTCAAACAAACCAATGCTTAGAAACGGATTTATGTGTGATAAGTTAGGGACAATTTAGCTCAAGATGTTTCAACGAGGTTGCTGGTGTGAGGCTAAAAATACATATTTTTAATCATTATTTGTCTCACATTTATAATTTATATTTGTCTTTTTTGAGCTTGAATTTTATGAATTGTGTTAAATTGTTTATTTTATTTGTAGGATTAAATTGGTAGAAAAATGGAGAAGTTTGGAGCTAAAACGAATTAAAGATTGAAAGTTCAAGAAGGAAATCAAGTGGACAGCTTAATGGATTAAAGTGAATAAAATATTATATTTATATAAAAGGGGCATATTGCGAATTGCAAAAGATTTAACTTGAATGAATAAGCTGCCACGTGGCAGTCTCTCAATGCACTGGCCAATTGATGAATGGCGGTGCAGAATCAACAAATTCATTGAGGCGGCACTACTGTTCACGCGGCGAAAAAAAAGGAATCCAATTCCTTTTGCTTTTTGATTCCTACTTTAATTTAGATTCATTTATTTTATTTAGGGTTTTCTACATTTATAAATAGTGCATAGAAATAATTATTTAGAGGGGAAGAATCAAGACACAAGACATAATATAAATTTTCTTCTAGCTTAGGAACTTTGGAAGAGCCGCTGTGAAGGCCAGAGAATTGGGATTTATTCATTCTTCTCCTTTATTATTTAGTTGTATTCGTAATTAATAAAAGATAGTTCAGCTATTGTTCTTAACTTTTTATGATTAACACAAGCATATTTATTTTAATGAATTTTGATTGTGTTTTTGAGATAACGAGTAGCTAACTTTCATAACTAGGGTTGTGGGAACCATAAACGATTAACAAAGTATGAATAATAACTAAGTAATTCGTGAATAGTGTTGAAGCATGCATTAATAATTATTTCGTCTAGAAGTCTTTTTAACTGTTTCCAACGTTAGAACTCACCTTGTTGCTACTTGTCGGACCAAGGAGGTAATCAACAAGAAAAGAATTATCAACATAGATTTAGTGTGATACTATCTAATAGTCTAGTGTCAATTGGTGCGAAGTAATAACTAAGCCAAACATCGATTATGATGTCTAATATGAGGTAAAGGTAAGGATTAGTAAATTATACACACGTAGCCGGACCAAG
>JAJOOH010001331.1:0-64962 GCA_029582605.1 Solanum gracilifrons | reverse complement strand
GATTGTTAAGTAACAAGTGAGCAAGGTTCGAACTTCTGTTGTTATCAATGAGAGAGAGAAACTAGGGTGTTCCCCATAAGCTATCAACTCGGTAATCCTAATAATAGTAATTCCTTCCTAGTGTATCACATGCAAAGTGGTAAGTTATGTATCCCTAAGTGCTTGTTCCGCCAAATAGAGAATTTCACCCTGCACCTTGGTTCGGCTATGTGTGTATAATTTACTAACCATTACCTTTACCTTAGATTAGACATCACATCAATGTATGACTTAGTTTTCACCCTCGCACCAATTGACATTAGACTATTAAATAGTATTACACTAAATCTCCGTTGATGATTATTTTTTTATTAACTACCTCCTTGATCCGGCAGGTAGCAACAAGGCGAGTTATAACGCGTGCACTCCTTAAAATGACTTCTAAACAAAAGAATTATCAATGCATACATCAACAATATTCAAGAATTACTTAGTTATTATTCATACGTTGTTAATGGCTCATGGTTCCCACAACCCTAGTTGTGGATTTAGTTACTCATGCTTGTAAGAACACAATTCATAATTGTAGAAGAAGAATTCATGAACTTACGTATTGAGTAGAAGAACCTGTAATCTCCAATTGAAATTCAAAGCAAGAATCTTTATAAAGCGAAATTAGGAAATCAAATTTCTAAACTTTGCAAGTTAATTCCCAAGAAAATCCCAAGAACTAAAATAATACTATGGTGTCTAACTCCCCAAAACAAGGTTTACATGCCCTATTTATAGAAAAACATGTCCTAAACAAAAAGGAAACGAAATAAGGAAATAAACTTTTTTGGACGCGACTTCAATCGACGATATTGACCTACGGATAGTGGACTGACCTATAGTCCATAGGTTCCTTCTGTGGCTTAAGCCTTAGATAATTTCTCAGAAGTTTGGAACCTTCAACTCGCAGATGCAATACACGGATGTGCATTAGAACCGTGGGTCGATCCACGGTCCATGGGTCCTCTTTCGTGGCTCCACACTTAGAACTTTTCATCAGGTACTGGAACTTCAACTCTCAGTGATCAATGACGGAAGTGTCGGACGGCCCGTTGGTCGACCTACAGTCCATCACTCTCCTTCGTACTTCCACACTTAGTCAGACTTCCCTGATGAGCATCCACTGACGGACCGTGACTGGACTTACGGTCCGTAGGTCACTTCCGTGAGTGGCCACTTCTGCAGAATTTCAGTTGTATCTCTCTCGACCTCGTCCAAGCCTATTTCCTGCAAATTTAGCACAATAAACATTAGTTCTAATACAAAATAGCCATAGACACACACAACTCTTAAGTGAAATGTATTAAAAATATCATAAACTCATGGTATATCATGTGGCAACCTTTAATTGGTTAAAATTTAAATTAAGCAAAACTACTCTCCACCATTAAAGTTGGCTTCCTTAGTTTCATACTCTTCAAGCCCAGCTTCTTCTCAATGGAGAAAAGCTCAAAAATCCTAAAGAAAAAACTACATTTTTCATGGCATTCTGATCAACAATTCCTCAAATTATCCAAAACTTCTTCATTTCCTAAATCTATGAAATTACCTGTAATTCAATTGCCAATTACTGTTCATTCCAAAGTAATATGTGTATCCATTGACGAAAATCTCACCGAAAATCTTAAAGAATTGGTGAATTTGCAGAAAATTCCAAATGGGTATCTACAAATTTTGCGAAAAGAATCGAATAAAAGGGTATTTATTCAAGACCCACCTTGAGTTTCTTCATTTTTTATGAATACTTTGTTTGTTAGAGCTAAACATGTAAAAGGGGTTAAAAGGAAATTTTGAGAAATTGAGAGGAGAAGAAGGTATGCTCTGTTGAGGAAGAGACAGAAAAGAAGTAAAAGTAAAAAACAAAAAAATAATAAGCAAGGATCTGCGGATTAGAATACATATCATTTGAATGATATCTATTCATAAAGAAAAAGAAAATCTACTCTATAAATTATCCAAAGATTATATGTTAACTCCAACTTTAATGCTGGAGAGAAAGTCAATTGGCAGAAAGTAGAATTTTAAATGGGTCAGTACAGTTTAGTTGGATCCTAGTTTAATTAGGAGAAATTATTATTTTTGGTTAATTTAAATTTCAGCCGATTAAAGACTGACATGTCATTAATAAAAGAATTAATTACTACTCTTAAAGAATCTTTTAAGTGAAAGGGTAATATAGGTCCATATAAGTGGATGGAAGGGTATTTTGGAGCCCAAAGGTGGAAGGAGGGTATTTTTGTTCCATTCCCTAGACTTAAAGGGTATTTTAGGCCCTTCTCCATATTCAAATTAGTTGGGTATTCCCCATTTTCAGATAACCACTATTTTAGCTTCCGTATAGTTCTTGTTTATTTAGTTATCTTTCAGCATGCGTATGATATGCCAGACACAGGGTTAGCTTGGGGTCACTCGTGATCATAGATCCCGTGTTACATCAAGGGGTAGCCTCAGGGAGTGGCACTTAATCTCAGGTAAATGAGGTGGTTAGAGTTTCTCAAGGACTACGACATTAGCATCCTATATCACTCAGGTAAGGCTAATGTTGCTGCTGATGCTTTGAGAATTTTATCCATGGGTACTGCTCACTTAGAAGAAGGCAAGAAAGAGTTAGCTAAGGAATTTCACAAACTTACCCGTTTGGGAGTCCGTCTATTAGACTCTAGTAAAGGTAGAGTTGTGGTGATGAAGAGGGCTGAATCAGTACTAGTATCTGAAGTGAAGGAGAAACAAAACAAAGACCCTCTTGTACTTGAACTAAAGTCAAAAGTTTATAAGCAAAAGGTTATGGCTTTGAACAAGGGGGAGAGGGAGTATTAAAATACCAAGGTATATTGTGTGTACCAAAGGTGGATGAGATCCAAGAGATGATCATGGAGGAAGCTCATAGTTCCAGATATTCGATCCATCCTGAATCCACAAAGATGTACCATGACTTGAGAGAAGTCTATGAAGTGGTGCATTGCAATGTTTGTTGCTAATTACCCAAATTGCCAACATGTCAAGGTAGAACACTGATGAGTCCACAAATTGGACTCATTTAGGGCTATATTTTAATAGAAATTGTGTCCTCGAATGCTTATTTAGTCTAAAAATCTAATGAAAACACATAAGTTTCAGGTATTTGAAGTTTTAGTGGAAGCATGGACACTTAGTCCCAAAAATGAACAAAAAGGCTGAAAAGAATGAAGAAGCTGAAGCCTGAGCAGCGCCAAGCATTCTTGATGATTCTCTGAAGGGACGCACTCCGCCCTTTGTTACAGTACGCGAAGCCCCAAATGAGAAGGATAAAAAAGGTGATGAAAGGAGCAGTCGGCGCTTGGCCGATCAGTTCCACAAAATAGAAGTATACCGCCTAATGATCCAGAACGCATAGATGCTGAATACAAAGCACAAATGGATATGAACTAGAAGAAGGGTGAATCGTTGAGTCATTCGGCGTTAGTGACTAACCTCGTTGAGCGATCCGCAACACTATTTTCTGAAGTCTCTAAATACTAAACTCTTTACTAGTTTTGAGGGATATATAAGAGATTTTTAGTATCATATTTTTAAGTATTGGATATTTAGTGTGAAGCAATTAATATAATTTTAGTACTTTTTATTTTTGCTCTAAGTTTGAGAGGGTTTTGAAACTTGAAAAAGAAGAGGGTTTCATCTCCAAGGATTTGGACTTGGGTCTTTTGGATTCTTCATTCTTGGCATGTAAAAAGACTTAAATCTTCATACCCATTTGAATGCAAGCTCATTTAGGTATAAATTTCTATCTCTTGATGTGTGGCTAAAACCCCCAATTCTTGGGGTGTGATTTAGCGAATATGGGTTAAGATTGTTGTTGGGTCTTGCTTGCTGATAGGTTAGATGTATTTTAATGGTGATTTCACCTTGTGGTTGTGGTTTAATTTAATGGGTTTGTAGTTGCAAATACAAAACCACCCATGTGTTTTCGGCTTGCTCAAGAGAGAGGTCGCGAAACCAAGACCACTAGACTGATGGCCTAAATAGTGGGTCGACATGAGGTTCATCCCAAGAGGGTGAGCCCTTGTCCCATATCCTAACACTCAGCTCGAGATAGTGAGCGGAGTAAGGCGTAGGGTGGTCTTCATGCGATAAGTGGATGTCCGAGAGGAACCCATTTGAAACGGGGTAAGTTACTCGAGAGAGAATTTATTCCCACATATAACTTAGCCTAGTCATTATTATTCTATAAAATATCTATCGAAAGCATGTACCCAACAATTTAGATTAATCTGTATTCCGGTCATATCCCAACAATCCCTCTCATTCATAGATTTCTTTGTTATTTCCATTGTTTTTGCTATAATTATGACAAAACCCCCAAATAGATGTTTGACACTTTTGTGCCCTTTTTAACTTACAATATTTTTAATTATTAATGTCTTTAGCTACGATTAGTTAGAATTGAATTTTATTTTTCAATTAATTCTCGAAACCACTCCCTTGGGACTCGACCCCAACCCTTGGTTGGGTTATTATACTATTGAATGATCGTAGACACTTGCATCGGAAGTTGTGTCATTGATTACGCAAATATGAAAATGGCACCGCTGCCAGGGAATGGTGTTATTTGAGGATTCTTAGATTAAAAGAAATTATGTTCTTCTTAATTGTAGTTTACCTACTTAACTCTTAGTTTTGTCTATCTTTTTTGTGTGTTGAGACAGGATAATGAGTATACATGATAGAGATGGTGAACCAATAGAGCACCTCTCAGTAGAAGTGATGAGGTTCAAAGCTCGCATCCTGAACTTCAAGCATCTAGGTGGAGAGCTTTTTCATGAGTCGTGGCTGAGTTTTAAAATACTATTGACACAATGCCCAACGCATGAGATCCCTGACCTAGTTCTACTGGAATGCTTCTGTAGGAGTCTAAATCCAGGCAACAGAGGATTAATCGATCGACTTATCCCAGGTGGCCTTGAGAGACACTCTTATGAGACCGCAACAAAATTTCATGAACTTTTGGCTAACACCAACAAGGATATTGAGAAGGACCAATAATTGATCGCTTTGGTGGGTGAGATGGATAACTTGACCCAAAAGGTCGAGGAACTGGAGAAGTTGTCCAAAGAGGAGCAAATGCATACTACCTATAGAGCAGGGAAGACCTATGGACATTGAAAATAGACGTATCAAAGATAAGTTATTAACCATTCTCTAAAAGCTAAATGAGCAAGATAGAGTGTTAGAGGAGATTAGAGAAAATGTAGCAGTGCTAAATTAGATGAGCGGTTCTGATTCTAGAGCTATCCAGCTAATTGAAACTCACTTGGGTTATGTGATGCCTCATCTCCATCAGACACGAAGTAGGGGGTTGCCAAATGATGTTTTGGCTAACCCCAAAAGTGAAGTTTAACTGTTAACCCGTGTCGTGCCACGACGTTAACTACGACGCTATTTGGGAGGCAACCCAAAACCCTTAACTGCTTTAATTATGTTATTTTTGAAATAAGGGTGTTTTGATTTTGCAGGATTGGGCATGAAAAGTTTGTGAAAAGTACATGATGAATTACACAAGTTCAATTTGCAAATCACCGACTATATTGGTGACCCCGACAAAGACCGCCGTTTGGATCCTTACCTTGACTAAGGGTCCTGTAAACTCGGCAAGGTCGATAAACACTCTGCGGATTGCCAAGTAGCGAAGCAAATTCAACGAATATCGCCGAATGGGTGAGATCTGGATGGTTTTTATAAAGCCACGGGTCTTGACTTCCAACATTTTTCATATTCTCTCACTCTCGATTTTCACAAAATCGCACCTCCTTAATGTTTTTAGAAGTTTTGCACCTCATAAGTATTCTAGCTGCTTTAGTAGTGCTTGGATCTGTACTAACCTGCTGCCTAGCATCACAGTTTTAGCTTAATATGCCTAAAAGGTTGGTTCTCCAAACCTTCCATTTAATTGTGATATTTATACTCTCATTGCAAGCAATTTTATCCTATGTCGTGTGTTGTGCCTTTCTGATAATTTTAGACTGTTTGTCGTGCTGCGGCAAGCTCGCCGAATCACTGGGCGGTTCGCCAAGTGACCCCATCTCGCCTTTAATTTCATGCTACTTGTGATAAGGGTTCTGTAACTTTCGGCGGATAAAATCCTGCTCGCCAAAGTAACTTGGCGACTCGCCGATCTATTCGGCAAATGTTTCTACAATTATACTCCTCTGAATTTGATTTAGTTGTTTTAACTTCTTCTGAATGCTTTGAAGAAATGGCTAGATCTAAAGTTGCAGGAAGAAGCAGGCCACCCCAAGGTAAAACAAAAGGGATTACAATCAATGAGGATGCAGATGCATTCAGAAGCAAGGTTGCTAAACTTTCCACAACTGGTGAAAAAGGCAAGGGCTAACACAAGACCCTTAAGTTATCAGATACAAGCACTGGAAGTAATGGCTTTTACAGAAATGACCCCAACCCATCTGAAAGTGAAGGTGTATGTTCTGACGTGGATGATCTGTTAACAACACAGAAGACTAAGCGGCGAACTAAGAAGCTGAATGATCCATCTAGGGCCAGGACTCCCCAACCTATCACTACTACACCTACAGTTCCAGAGCAGGCAATGATATCAGCATCTCCAAAACAAGGTCCTCCGCCTAAATCAATGAATCGAGTAATGGTTGAGAGGCTGAGGACAATTCTAAAGGAAAAGCGTTTGTCCATAGAATGGGTTATAGACAGGCACCCAGAGATAATTGAGTGTCTGAGATACCACAAGTTCCAAATCTTCACCAATCCCTGTGGCCCTTACATTCCAAATTAGGTAAGAGACTTATATAGTGCATACAGTGCACTAATACCCCAGTAAAACCAGCTAGCAACAGCCTTCAAAGAAGTTGACTATGTGGTTGTTATAGGCAGAAGGGTGAAGTGTGATAGTGTGGAAATCAACGCTGTCTTGGGCATGCCCACAAATATTGGGGATCATTACTGGTACTTGATCAGAACAAAGAAGCTGGATAAGATGAAAAAGTGGTTGGCCCCACTAATTTCAGATGAGACTCCAAAGTGGTCGGCGGAAGGAGTTCCAATTGAGAAAAAAGAACTAAACATAGCCACAAGGTTCTGGTTCACTTTTATCAGCAGCAAAATTATGCCATCCCAAAATGAGTCGACCTTTCGCCTTGCCAAGATAGCTTGCCTGGGTTTCATCATAGTGGAAACTCAGATATAACTTGGGTACAATCATTGCTTCAGAGATACTCATGCGGGCAAGACAGAGCCGAACCTCACTTCCATTCCCAGTTTTGATAATAAAATTATGCAAAAATGCCCGAGTGCCTCAAGATGCCAAGAAAGATGTGGAAGTTATGCCCATAGCCTATACTGACATTCGGAGGATCGAATCCAAGTACTTCAAGAATCAAATAGAAAGGAAAAAGGCAGCATCGGTAGATTTAGAAAACACAGAATCATCACCTGCAGAAGCACCTCTCTTCACTCCGCCCCCTGGGCATTCAGGTATATCCATTGCCATTGTTACTCCTGCTGATACTCTAAGTTCTTATGCTGCTGCACGATCGCCAAGACCCACTACTATTGCTGTTGCTTCCCGGCATCCACTCACCAAGGTTTCCATACTCTGGATGGGACAGTTGGCCCTTTCTACTGATCGTCGGGCTGCTAGTCTAGAGGCCTCTGTTCCATACATGATTCAGGCTGCCCTAACTGATGTTGTGACACCTTTGAACACCACCAATGATGCCCTAGCGGCCAAGATAGCGGTGTGTGAGCAAAACCAAGGGTCCACAAAAGATGTGACAGCTTTAAAAGCTGCCATTGCTGAACTGCAAAAAAATGTAGACCACTTGAAGTCCACCGATGTCTCCATGGTCTTTGGAACAGTGGAGATTTCAGACATGCCTGAGATGCCTCAGGTAACCATTGGACATGGGGATAGAGCGAAGCAGATAGTCGACCTTGAGTTAGAAGCAAAGAGTGATGAAGAGATGCATGAAGTGACTGAGGGAGTTGCAGA
Organism: Solanum gracilifrons; assembly: GCA_029582605.1. Classification (NCBI taxonomy): domain Eukaryota; kingdom Viridiplantae; phylum Streptophyta; class Magnoliopsida; order Solanales; family Solanaceae; genus Solanum; species Solanum gracilifrons. The sequence continues at coordinate 56,936 of JAJOOH010001331.1, read as the reverse complement.
TGAAGACCTGAACGAGATGGAAGCAATCATGATAGATGCTGCTGTACAGGCTTCCTTAGCACCTATTGCTGGATCAAGTGGAGTTGGTCCTTATGGAGGTCACTCCAGGCACTGAAGCCCAGAAACATGGAGCGACCAATTAGCTAGGATTCCCTCTTTACGTACCTCTCTGTTTTTCTTTATTTTACCCTTTTGGATTATGTGGTTAATTGCATTTGAGGACAAATTGCTTTAGTTGTGGTGGGGTAAGGCCCACACCTTTTGTGTTGATAGTTATGTTATGTGTATATACTTGGGTTGTTCTGCTTTAAAATTGTGTTTTATCTGCTTTCTATGGATGTTTGAGCTTATGGCTCCTTTTATTTTAAATTGCAAAATGATTTTGACCCTTTCGAAAAAATTTATATTTTTCGTACATTTTTGCCACCTCTCGTGTGTTGAATGTGGCTGTTCTTTTGCAAAATTTAAGTTTCGGTTACGATCAATACCGATGACTTGAATAGTGGTCTCAATCGAACGAACATGAATGCGCGGCTATGGCGAGGCCAAATGAAATTGCATAGATAATATGTGAACTCTTTGCATCTCGTTGTGATTAGCCATTTATTGAATTAAGTCTCCTGTGATGACCGTTGCACACTATCAAAAGTGTGGAGTCTTGTTTGACTTTAGTGTCGATGCGTTGTGTGACGAGCTTACTTTTATCCATGCATGATAGATTCTAGAATTTTTCCCCGTTGGTTCGGTCAACCAAGTGATGCTATCTTTTGATATGATCTTAGTCAACTTCTAAGAGTTTCAGCCAATTTGACATATGCCTTTTTTGTGACCTACCCTGTGAGCGTATGATTCTCTTTTGAACACCCCTTGAGCCTTACCCTTCTTTGGAAGAAACTTGATGAAACCATAACTTTTCTTTATCCAATACCTATAATCCTTTTAAATTGTGGTTAGTTGAATAGCCAACTTAGGCCAAAAGCCTAAGTTGGGGGTGTGGTGAAAAGAAAAGGAAAAGTCAAGAAGTGCAAGGAAAGTCTCCTCTCACCCATGGATTTAAGAAAAATGGAACCCCTCCGTAAAAAAGAGAAAAAAGAATAAGAGAAAAATAGAAAGAAAAGAAAAGGAATGAAAAAGAAAGTTGTGAAATAAAGGTACAAAAGAAATGGGGTTCTCAAACAATCCATGGAAAGTGAATAATAGGATGACTTATGAGCACTAAAGAGGATGATGAAGGAAAAGGAAAGGAAGTGTTGTGAGCACCACATTTCATGAGGATGAAAGTCATTGAGCCTAAATGACCATACCTTTGCACTTAGCCCCATTACAAGCCTTGAAAAGATCTTTTTGATCTTGAGTGAGCCGAAACAAACGTTGATTGGAAAATAAGGGCAAACCTATAGATGAAAGCATACATTGTGTTTTTTCTTGTGAGAGTGAGCGTTGCATTTGATTCCGAAGCTTTAAACTGTGAATTATTTTGTGAATATGGAATCATCCTTTCTGTGAGGGAGTTTGAAAACTATAGTTGAGCTTGAACTTGCATTTGGAGCAAGTATTGTGACCATGATATTCTTTGATATTGATGAGTCACAACTTGAATCTGCAAATGCACATTTGATCTTTGCATAAGTAAATTTAGTCTTGTTGTGTGTATTCATGATTGAGTCTTGTGTAGCACTATTTGAGACATCCTATTTGAACTGCTGAACTTGAGTTATACTTGAGGACAAGCAAAAGTTTAAGTTGGGAGTGTTGATGAGTCCACAAATTGGACACATTTAAGGCTATATTTTAATAAAAATTGTGTCCTCAAATGCGTATTTAGTCTAAATATCTGATGAAAACACTTAGGTTTCAGGTATTTGAAGTTTTAGTGGAAGCATGGACAAAAAGGAACAAAAAGGAACAAAAAGGCTGAAAAGAACAAAGAAGCTGAAGCCTGAGCATCGCCAAGCATGCTTGGCGATTCGCCGAAGTGACGCACTGCGCCCTTTGTTCTAGTATGCGAAACCTTAAAGGAGAAGGATCAAAAAGGCGATGAAAGGAGCAATCGGCGCTTCATCGATCAGTTCCGCGAAGCAGAAGTATACCGCCCAATGATCCAGAACGCACAGATGTTGAAGGCAAAGCACAAACGGCGATGAACTAGAAGAAGGGTGAATCGGCGAGTCATTCGGCATTCGTGACTAACCTTGCCGAGCGATCCGCCAACACTATTTTCTAAAGTTTATAAATACTAAACTCTTTACTAGTTTTGAGGGATACAAAAGAGATTTTTAGTATCAGATTGTTAAGTATCAGATTTTTAGTGTGAAACAATTAATATAATTTTAGTACTTTTTATTTTTGCTCTGAGTTTGAGAGGGCTTTGAAACTTAAAGAAGAAAAGGGTTTCATCTCCAAGGATTTGGACTTGGGTCTTTTGGATTCTTCATTCTTGGCCTGTAAAAAGACTTAAATCTTCAAACCCATTTGAATGCAAGCTCATTTAAGTATAAATTTCTATCTCTTGATGTATGGCTAAAAATCCCAATTCTTGGGGTGTGATTTAGCGAATATGGGTTAAGATTGTTGTTGGGTCTTGCTTGCTGATAGGTTAGATGTATTTTAATGGTGATTTCACCTAGTGGTTACGGTTTAATTTAATGGGTTTGTAGTCGCAAATACAAAACCATCTATGTGTTTTTGGTTTTCTCGAGAGAGAGGTCGCGAAACCAAGACCGCTAGACTGATGGCCTAAAGAGTGGGTCGACATGAGGTTCAGCCCGAGAAGGTGATCCCTAATCCCATATCCCAACACTCAGCTTGAGAGAGTGAGTAGGGTAAAGGGTAGGCTGGTCTTCATGCGACAAGTGGGTCTTCAAGAGGAACCCGTTTGAAACGGGGTAAGTTACTCGGGATAGAATTTATTCCCACATATAGCTTAGCCTAGTCACTATTACTCTACAAATTTTCTATTAAAAGCATGTACCCAACAATTTAGATTAACCCGTATTCCAGTCACATCCCAAGAATCCCCTCTCTTTCATAGATTTCTTTGTTATTTCTAATGTTTTTTCTATAATTGTGACAAAACCCCCAAATAGATGTTTGACACTTTTGTGTTCCCGTTTAACTTACAATGCTTTTAATTGTTAATGTCTTTAGCTACGACTATTTAGAACTAAATTTTATTTTTCTATTAATTCTCAAAACCACTCCCTTTGGACTTGACCCCAACCCTTGGTTGGGTTATTATACTATTGCATGATCGTAGACACTTGCATCGGAAGTTGTTTCGTTGATTACGCAAACATCAAAATGGGTTGATGAGTCCACAAATTGGACTCATTTAGGGCTATATTTTAATAGAAATTGTGTCCTCAAATGCTTATTTAGTCTAAATATCTGATGAAAACTCTTAAGTTTTATGTATTTGAAGTTTTTGTGGAAGCATGGACACTTAAGCACAAAAAAGAACAAAAAGGCTGAAAAGAACGAAGAAGCTAAAAGCCTAAGCATCGCTAAGCATGCTTGGCGATTCGCCGAAGGGATGCACTTCACCCTTTGTTCCAGTACGCGATGCCCTGAAGGAGAAGGATAAAAAAGGCGATGAAAGGAGCATTCGGCGCTTCGCTGATCAGTTTTGCGAAGCAGAAGTATACCGCCCAATTATCCAGAACGCACAGATGCTGAAGGCAAAGCACAAATGGCGATGAACTAGAAGAAGGGCGAATCACCGAGTTATTAGGTGTTCGCGACTAAACTCGCCGAGTGCTCTGCCATCACTATTTTCTGAATTCTATAAATACTAAACTCTTTACTAGTTTTGAGGGATATAGAAGAGATTTTTAAGTATCATATTTTTAGTGTGAAATAATTAATATTATTTTAATACTTTTAATTTTTGCTCTGAGTTTGAGAGGGTTTTGAAACTTGAAGATAAAGAGGGTTTCATATCCAAGGATTTGGACTTGGGTCTTTTGGATTCTTCGTTCTTGGCCTGTTACAAGACTTAAATCTTCATACCCATTTGAATGCAAGCTCATTTAGGTATAAATTTTTATCTCTTGATGTGTGGGTAAGAACCCCAATTCTTCGGGTGTGATTTAGGGAATATGGGTTAAGATTGTTATTGGGTCTTGCTTGTTGATAGCTTAGATGTATTTTAATGGTGATTTCACCTAGTGGTTGTGGTTTAATTTAATGGGTTTGTAGTTGCAAATACAAAACAACCCATGTGTTTTTGACTTGCTCGAGAGAGAGGGGTCACGAAACCAAGACCGCTAGACTGATGGCCTAAGGAGTGGGTCGACATGAGGTTCAGCCCGAGAGGGTGAGACCTAGTCCCATATCCTAACACTCAGCTCGAGAAAGTGAGTGGGGTAAGGCGTATGATGGTCTTCATGCGACAAGTGGGTGTCTGAGAGGAACCCATTTGAAACGGGGTAAGTTGCTCGAGAGAGAATTTATTCGCACATATAGTTTAGCCTAGTCACTATTATTCTACAAATTTTCTATCGAAAGCATGTACCAAACAATTTTGATTAACCCGTATTCCGGTCATATCCCAAGAATCCCCTCTCATTCGTAGATTGCTTTGTTATTTCTACTATTTTTGCTATAATTGTGACAAAAACCCGAAATAGATATTTGACACTTGTGTCCCACTTTAACTTAAAATGTTTTTGATCGTTAATGTCTTTAGCTACGACTAGTTAGAACTAAATTTTATTTTTTTATTAATTCTCGAAACCACTCCCTTGGGACTCGACCCCAACCTTTGGTTGGGTTATTATACTATTGCACGATCGTAGACACTTCCATCGGAAGTTGTGTCAGTGATTATGCAAACATCAAACACCAAAGGCCCAGTGGTGTTGCTTAGAACATAAGTCTTCCATAATGTAAGTGGGAGATGATTAATGTCGAGTTCGTTACTGGCTTACTGTGATCTCGTAGGCAGCATGATTCAATTCAGGTGATTGTAGATCGAATGACCAAATCAGCCCATTTCTTGCCGGTAAAGACTACAAATTCAGCTGAGTATTATGCCAAATTGTATATTCAAGAGACAGTTTGGCGTCATGGAGTTTCTCTTTCTATCATCTCTGATAGTGGTGGACAATTCACTGCTCAATTTTGGAAGTCTTTCCATAAAGTTTTTGGTTCGAAGGTGAACTTTTGTACTGTTTTTCATCCTTAGACTAATGGACAAGTAGAGAACACAATTCAGACCCTAGAGGATACGTTGAGGGCATACATCGTGTATTGATGCAGTTGAGTTGCTTCCAGTCTTTCAGTTCAGTTTTTTGTTTTACTCAGCTATATTCCATACTCGTACATTCAATGTACATACATCATTCGACCTGCATCTTTTATGATGTTCAGGATCCTCAACAGGCGCTCCATTGAGATCATCTTACATTCGTAGAAAGTATTTAGTGAGGTCTCCTCTCTATGAGGACACTCCATTTTCATTATCTTTTATTAGTATTTCAGGCATTGTGGGTCTTGTCCCTACATCTATCTAGAACAATTAGAGGCTTCATAGACTAACAAAATTAGATGTTCCATTGTTATCTCAGGATGCTTACTTAATTTTATGACTTGTGTTGAGCATTTTCCAAGACAGTATTTTTAACACCCCGTATCCTAGAATTACAACCCAACAGACTTTTCAAAAGTTACAGGTCCCATCGATGGGTTCCACCTATAGACCATAAGGTTACTTACGGACCATAGGTGGGATCCGTGTTTGCCACCTGTAACCCCCTCCCCAGAAACCTAGAACAATTTAACCAAGGGTCAACCTACGCCAGGACCTACAAACCGTAGGTCAGACCACGGTCTGTGGTCCAGGGACGTGGGTCAGACCCTCAACTTCCACTCTCAGATGCCAGATGACGGCTGACCAGTATGGACCGTAGGTCAGTCAACGGTCCGTCGGTGGCCCTTATAGATTTTAAGTCAGGGGTTGCTCTTTTCCCTTATGCGTTGGACACCTAACTACATCGTTTAACCCCTAAAATACGTAGTTTTGGTCAGTTTAGGCCTAGAAACTTAATCAGAACTTACCCTAACCAATTCATTCTAAAAAAATCGATCAAACTAGAGATAAAAAGAGGAGAAAGCAGTCGACCAAACCCTCTCCAAGAACGCAGGAAGTTTTCCTCAGTTCCAGCCCCAAAATAGAAAGATCTCTCCATGGAATTCGTCACCAAGTATGTGGGATTTCACTAGTGGATTCCTTTCTTCCACTAGGTCCCTAAAATTCAGTCACATTCTTGATTCCCTTCATATTATTTAGACCTAGGGTTTCTTAAACGTTAGAAATCGTTGTGATTTAGTTATTAGAATATTCCTAATCAGATTTTCATGTTATTGTAACATTGTTGCTTATCTCATTGCATGAAATTCAGAACCCTAGTTGAGTACATTCCTTTAGTTCATGAATTACACTAGGTAGGGGAGATAACAGATATACATGCTTCAGTTTACGAATTTCACATTATAAATTATAATTGTTACATTTTCAAATTTTCCATGAATTACACTAGGTAGGGCAGATAAGTATTTCAGTCATAATGTGTCATATGCATAATAAGTTGGGAGTAGGCTTAACACCGAGTTAGACTAGGGTCAGTCAAACTCATAGTCCCAGAATTATGTGCCCCGTAAGTTGTAAATCCCCTTTGTGGGCATCATAATTTGTGATCATGCCAGTCATGCCTCTATACCCTTGGCAAGGTATATTGGGTCCTCTCGATGGAGCGTATACATTGGACTCCACATTTAGCTCATGTGGTTTTATGTCAGTTAATAGTAGCTCCCACATTCAGATTCTAGTACATTGACCAGGTTCCAGTTACATTCCAATATTCAGTTTCAGCATGTTATGTACTTGGTCATTGCATTTAGTTCAGTTCATTTCAGTATATTTCAGTATTTCCATCATATTCAGATTATATTATTGATCAGTAAGGTTTATTCAGTTATGTATATATTGTTCAGATTTATCCTATTATGCATGCTCACTACCCTTCAAGTACTGACGCATACTCTGCGCTACATCTTCTCGTGATGTAGGTTCAGGTCCTCAACATTCCAATCACGCATAGATCGATTAACGATCTCCAGTTCAACAGTATGAGTGGTGAGTCCTCATTCTTTGAGGACGATAGACATGCTTTCTATTACTTTCAGTTTCAGGTTTGCTAGAGTTAGCTGGGGCATGTCCCAACATCTCTTGTTAGTTGGAGGCTTTTATTCAGATATAGTTAGATTCAATTTTAGTATTTGAGTTATAGTTCAGTGTTATTAAACTCATGGTTTATATATTCAGACAGTATTGGGTATTCCCTGTCATTCAGTTATCTCATGATTTAGCTTCTGCATTAGTTTATCTTTTATAGATGTATTCAACTTTGCTTATGATATGCTAGCTCAGGGTTAGCTTGGGGTCACTCGTGATCCTAGGTCCCATATTTGCATCAAGGAGGTAGCCTCGGGGTGTGACAAACTTAGTATTAGAGAATTAGGTTGAAGAGTCCTAGAATGTCTGAAAAGCCACACTAAGTAGAGTCCTTTTCATTGGTATGAAGTTTACGACATCTAATGAGAAGGAGGCTACGAAGTGTTATTGGAAAACATCACTTTTTTACTATTCTTATCGTGCGTGGGTATGATATACTTCTAAGTCATCGTTATGTATTTCAGATTATTCCTCCTCGTAGAGCTAACACAAGGAATCCTAACGCAACTCCTTTCGTCCCAGATCAAGAGGTTTTGAATGCAAAGTTTCAGAATGTGATTCAGTTTTTGGCTCAGAGTGTGACTAACAAGAACAATCTGTAGGCCTCAGTTCCTACTAAAGCTAATAATGCATCAACAATAGCAAGGGTTCAAGATTTCATTCGGATGAGCCCACTAGAGTTTCTAAGGTCGCAGGTTGGTGAGGACCTACAGAGTTTCAATTATGAGGTCAAAAAGATCTATGGAGTGATGTTTGTAACTAGGAATGATAGGGTAGAGTTGGCATCCTACCAGCTCAAGGATGTAGCTCACATTTGTTTTACTTAATGGAAGGAAAACAAGGGTACTGATGCAACTCTTGTGACTTGAGAATGCTTTACTGGAGCTTTTCTGGACAGTTTCTTCCCGAGAGGGTTAAGGGAGGCTAAGACTCAGAAATTCATGAATTTAAGGCAAGGTTCTATGTTAGTCCAAGAGTATGCACTTAAGTTCACCCAACTCTCCAGGTATGATCCACATAAGGTCGCTTATTTGAGGGCACATATGTCTAAGTTTTTGCATAGTGTGTTCGACTTAGTGAAGACAGAGTGCATGAATGCTATGTTGTTAGATGAAATGAATATCTCTAGGCTCATGACGAATGCTCAATAGGTTGAGGGATATAAGCTTAGGGAAATGGCTAAAGATAACAAGAAGACTAGGAAAAGTAACTATGAGTACTCTCAACAGAAATCGGGTGGTGGAATTACTCACAGTTTCAGCAGAAATCATCAGCCCCAGCACCTTCATCAGCTAGTGCTCCATCCTCCAGGTTTCGACATGATCAAAAAAGTAGGGCATCAGGCTCTAAGTCTCAAGGGAGTGTTTCAGGTACAAGAACCTACCCAACTTGTCCAAACTGTTGTAAGAACCATCCATGTGAGTGTCTTGCAGGAAATGAAGGATATTTTGGCTATGATCAGACAGGTCACTGGTTAGGGGATTGCCCTTCTTCTAAATAAGGTCAGGGAGGTAAAAATAGTAGGGCTCAGTCTATAGCTCCAACAACACCAGCAGGTCACCCAACTCAGCATGGTGCTTCATCCGGTACAAGTGGCGGTCAGCGCCAAAATAGGTTGTATGCTCTTCAAGCTTGCCAGGATTCGAAATATTCTCCTAATGTGGTCACTGGTACTTTACGAGTCTTTCACTTAGATGTTTATGCTTTGTTAGATCAATGGGTTACTCTTTCTTTTGTGACTCCATATATAGCAATCAACTTCGGTGTCAGTCCAGAAACTCTTTCAGAACCCTTCTCAGTCTCTACTTCAGTTGGTGACCCATTTATAGCTAGATGGGTATAGAGAAATTTCCCTGTCATAATCTCTCAGAAAGTCAACTCAGCAGATCTTGTAGAGTTAGAAATGGTAGACTTTGATATCATTCTAGGCATGGATTGGTTACATTCATGTTATGCCTCAGTCGATTGTAGAACCAGGGTTCTTCTATTTCAGTTTCTAAACGAACCAATCTCAGAATGGAAGGGTAGTATCTCAGTGCATACGGGTCGATTTATTTCTTACCTTAAGGCTAAAAAGATGATTTCCAAAGGGTATATCTATCATCTAGTTCGAGTTAAGGATTCAGTTCTAAAACCCCAACTCTTGAGTCAGTTCCTCTAGTAAATGAGTTTCCGGAAGTGTTTCAAGAAGATCTTCCCAAAGTTCCTCACGATAGGAAAATTGACTTTGGAATTGATCTCCTTCCAGATACTTGATGAATCTACAATTTGGACTCATTTAGGGCTTCATTTTAATAAATTTAGTGTCTCAATTACATATTTTATGCCAATAGCTGATGTAAATCCTTGATTTTCAATTATTTGGATTGAGGAACAAAGCATGGACACTAATGAGCAAAAAGGAACAAAGTAGCTGAAAAAACGAAGAAAAGAAGGCTTGAGGATCACCTAAACCATTGGGTGAGTCACCAAATGGATATGGTCTCGCCTAATGTTCCAATGTGCCAAGCCTTCAAGGAGGAAATCAAGTTGGCGATGGAAAGAAGCAGTCGCCGAGTCGCCGAATCGTTTTGCGATGCAGTGCTATATTACCCAAAGTTACAGCGCTTGAAGTTGCTGAATTCCAAAGCAAAAAGGCGATGGAATTGACCAAAGAGCAGATCGCCGAGTGGATTGCCGATCCCGACTTATTGCGTCGAATGGTCCTTCACATCACATTTTTAGAGACTATAAATACATTTTTAAATTCTTAGTTTAGTATCTATCAATCTAGTATTCAATACTTTTCACTATTATTTATTTTTCAATTTTGAGAGCTTAGAACTGAGTCTAGAGACAATATATCCTTAGCTTTGAAGATTTGAACATTTCCATTTCTGAGAAATTGGAAGTGGGTGTTGAAGATTCTTCATCTTAGACCTTTGTAAAGACAATATCAATCTTACCGAGTTGATGCAAACACAATTTGGTAATGATTGTTACCTTTTTATGATGTCTAGCTAAAACCCCAATTCTTAGGGTGTGATTATATGATTATGGGTTGATTTACCTATTAGATATTGTTAATTGATAGTGTAAAAGTTGTTTAAAAGTGATTTCATACAGTAATTGTGGCTTAATCTAAAGGGTTGTAGTTGCAAATGCAATCTACCTTCGTGTTTTAGGCTTGCTCATGAGAGAGCTTTTAAAACCAAGATTACTGATTTAATGGTCTGTGGGTATTGGGTTGCAATGGGTTCAGCTCGAGAGAGTGAATCCTAAACCTTTTTCCACACATTCAGCTCAAGAGAGTGAATGGACTAAGGCATATGCTATTCTTAATTGCTGCTTATTGGTGTTCAAGAGAAACCAATTTGATTCGGGGTAAATTGTTCGAGAGAAATATTATCCCCATTAAAGTCTAGCTTATTCACTAATTTACAGCAATTCACTATTAATTGCAATAACCCAATTGTCTACCTTAGCCCATAATCCAATCACATCCCAAGAACCCGTCTCTATACTTGCTATTTCGTGTTATTTGTTGTTGTAGCTGATAGTTGAAACTAAATCCCCCTGATATTTGACATTTATGTCACCCCTAACTTGAACCATGCTTTTACTCATAAATATTTTTAGCTATAATTGACTTGAGCATATTCATGCTTTCCTATTGATTCTCAAATACGTACCACTCCCTTGGAACTCGACCCCAACTCACTTAGTTTGGTTATATTATTACTTAACGATCGGTGATGCTTAGTATTGGATTAAGTGTCCTGACACGTTAATCAAAATGGCACTGCTGCCGGGGAGTGGTGTTACTTAAGAATTCTTTGTTAAGTTGAATTTTGTTCTTGTTAGTTAAAGTGATACTTAATTTTAGTTTTTATTTTATTTGTTTGTGTGTTGAAACAGGAAGTATGAGTGTGAACGACAACAATGGTAGCCAAGTAGGCCATCAAGATGACATCGGAAATCTCAACGATGTCAACGAGTCTAATGCTTAGGATCCCCATCTTATGGGGGGTATAGGTTCCATTCGCTTGCCTCCGGCCGAAAGGAATGCAATATTCCATATCACGAGTACTATGTTGCAACTCTTGCAATTGAAGGGGCTTTTAGTGGTTTGGCTCCTGAGGATCCCCATGAGCATATTAGAAACTTCGTGGATGTATACGGACTGTTCTCCCTCAAGAACATCTGTCAAGAGTCGGTTCGGTTGAGGTTGTTCCTGTTCTCTTTTATGGGGGAGGCATGTAAGTGGATGAATGAATTGCCACGTGAATCAATCACTTCTTGGGAGGAGTTGGTCACCGCATTTCAAGTGTGATTTTTTCCTCCCTTGAAGATGATGACTCTTCGGGAAAACATTTAGAGCTTCAAGCGTCTAGAAGGCGAGCCAATTCATGGAAATTGGCTGCGATACAAGAAGTTGGTGCTTCAATGCCCAACCCATGACTTGCCTAATAACATGTTGCTGCAGTATTTTTACCGGTGTCTTGACTCGGTAAATAAGGGTGTTGCTGACCAACTTTCTACGGGATGTTTGATGCAGCAACCTTATGTGATAGCGACTCACCTATTGGATGGCATAACTACCATAAACAGGGTGTGGTATACCCGTGAAGACTAGGTCTCCCCTCTCACATTTAAACTAACCAAAGAGTAGATGGAGTAAGATCAAGAGAGGGACCAAAACATGGCCAAGATGATGAAACAACTTGAAATTTTCTCTAAAAATGTCATGGGAGCTGGTGCTCGAACTGTCAATGCTATGGGTGTTGGTGTACTAATCCGGATGAGCCTAAGTTTGAGGCTTTGTATAATGAAGAGGTGAATTTCCTAGCCAACCAAGGTGGTGGTTATCGTTCAAACTACCTGAGGTAGGGTGGTAACCAAGATTGGAATAGGGATGAAGGTTGGAAGGATCGTGATCAAGAATGGAGGGATAGAAATCCCAATAGGAAGGATGGGGAGAAGGATAGGTATGTACCTCCCCATGAGTGCCAAAAGCCAAAGTATTCGAAAGGTGGCCGGTTTGAGGATATGCTTTCTCGTATCCTCAACAAAGTTGAGGGGTCATACAAGAATTTAAAGGAAATCAAAGAAGATGTGTCAACCCTTAGCCAGACTGTTACCTCCCATTCAGTATCGATCAAGCAGTTGGGGACCTAAATGGGTCATATCTCATCTCATTTGAACCCGAGACATCAAGAAGGTTTGCCTAGTGATACTATGGCCAACCCCAAGAATGAGATTTAAGTGTGGACTTGGGTCGTGCCACGACGTAAACTAAGGCGCTGCTTGGGAGGCAACCCAAGGTTTATTTTCTTTCTCTTTAAGTTTGAAATAATAGTGTGTTGATTATGCAGGTCAAAGTGTGGAAAGTGTTTGAAAACTGCAGTTAGGCGAGCAAAAGGTCCTGTCGGTGAATAGCCAATTAGGTCAGTGACCCTGACCTAGACCGCCGTTGGACTCAAGAAAACTTTAAATTGGAGTCTGTTAAACTCGGCGAGCCCAGAATAATATTGGCGAGTCGCCGACCAGGTCGACGATTGCAATCTAATCCACTGTTCGGACCCCCACATCAACTGAAGGTCTTGTAAAACTCGGCGAGGTAAGTGACCACTCGGCGTTTCACTGAGTGGTTCGGCGAGCACGACTAATGTCATCGAATGGACGAGAACTAGATGGTTTTAAAAAGGCCGAAGGTTTAAACTTCCAACTTTTTTACTTTCCCTCACGTTCAAACTTCACAAACTCATATTCGCACTTTCGTTTCTATACTTTTTGCATTCCTACCGTGTTTTAGTCATTGAAATTGTGTTCGGAGTGGATTACTTTGCCGCCTAGCATTTCAGTCTTGATTATTCAGCATTTAAGTTTGGTTTTCCGAACCCTGAGTTTATTTTTAGAATTTTGTACTCATTTGCAATGATTCTATCTTAGTGATGTGTGTTGGGCCTCTCTGATAATATTAATTTGTTTGAATGCCTGTTTTAATTTGATATTCTTGCCCGTAATGTTTATAATGTAGAATTCCCATAATTTTGTGCCTTGAAAATTTATTAAATATTCTGGGGTTGTGCGTGCATGTTGTTGGGTCTAGTCGGGTGAAGTCTAAGTAACTCGTAGTTGTTCCAAATGATGTAATTTGCCCAATGATAGAGCGGTGACGTCATTCTTAAGGGCAAAAGTCATCAAATGGCTAATACTAGCAGATTCGGGAGAAGTCTGAGTATCCCGGGGTAATGGGTCTTGCTTTAATTTGACTAGTGTATGCTTTGATTTTGTTTTCAATGGTTGCGGGGTTGAATTCAAGAAGTTGGGTTGAAAGTAGGCACATTGGGTCATTTGGTGAGTTGGGTTGAGTTCACCGAATCACTCAGTGGTTCTCTGAAGTCCCCTATCTTACCTTTAAATTCATGCTATACTTGTTGTTTGACTTTGTAACTTTTGGCGAGAAGCTTGAGATTGCTGAAGGCACTCGACGACTCGCTGAAAGTTTTGTTGATCACCTTTTCTCTGCACTCCTGAGCCTTAAATTGCATTGTAACTTTCGGCGGGCTAATCCTTGCTCGCCGAATGTTGTCGGTGATTCGCCAAAAGGCCTTCCCCTCGCCGACATACCAAATTTTTCTAAGAAGTTTGAGTCAATTCTTTCGGCGAGCCCGATCTAGCTCACCAATGTGATTCGGTGACTTGCCGATCGGTTCGGCGAGTCTATCTGCAATTAATTTTCTGTTCTCTTAATTGAAATTTATGACTTCTTCCCGATGTTTTGCAAACATGGATAGACCAAAGGTTGCAGGGAGGAACATGCCCCCCGAAAGAAAGCTAAGGGGATTACACTCAATGAGGATGCATCTGCATCCAGGGGCAAGGCCACCAAACTTCCCACAACTAGTTGTAAAGGCAAAGGCAAAGGCGAGGCACATGCGTCACCAGAGGCCAGCTCCGACAGTGAAGACATCTATGCCACTGACTGCACCATTTCTAAGGGTGAGCACCAGGATCCTCAAACTGTAGTTTCTGATGATGATGAGCTGGTAGCAGCATAGAGGGCAGAACTACAGTAAAAAATGATGAATGATCCTTCTAGGATCAGGACTCCTCAGCCCACCACTATTTCTCCTCCAGTTACAGCACAGGCAGTGGTCCTAGCACCACCAATATAGGGTCCTTCTCCCAAGTCTATAAATAGATTAAAGACTAATGGGCAAAGGACAATCATAGAAGAGAAGAGGTTGTCAACTGATGGGGTAATTGACAGGTACCCAGAGATTATGAGCTGTCTGAAGGCTCATAAATTCCAGATCTTCACCAAGTCCCATGACCCTTACATTCCTAAATGAGTCCGGGAGTTCTATTCTACTTATGGAGCCTTGATACCTCAGCAAAATAAGCAAGCAGTTGCATTTAAATCGGTTGATTATTTAGTGGTTCGGGGAAAGAAGGTCAAATGTGATAGTGAGGCTATCAATGCTGTCCTGGACTGCCAACACATGATCCGGACTACCACATTAGAAAATATGAAGAAGTGGTTAACTTCTCTCATATCAGACGGTTCCCCCAAATGGTTTGAAGTTGGAGCACCTATCAAGAAGAAGGATCTAAACATAGCTGCAAGGTTCTAGTTTGGCTTTATCAGCACTACTATTATACCATCCCAGAACGAGTCGATTCTCCGGCATGCCAAGGCAGCCTGTCTGGGTTGCATCATTGATGGGACGAGGCTCAATCTAGGGATGATTATAGCACAAGAGATTGTCATAAGGGCCAAGCAGCGCCATACCTCACTTCCCATCTCGGTGTTGATCACCGAGCTATGCAAATGGGCTCGAGTTTCGAGAGATGCAACGAAGAATGTGGAAGTGATTCCCACATCTTCTACTGATATACAGAGAATTGAGGCATAATATTTGAAAGATGAGGCAGAGAAGAAGAAGAATAAGAAGGTAGCTCCGGTGGATGTTTCCTCAATTGTGGACACAGACTCACTATCTGCAGAGGCAGTTTTGCCTACTCGAGCCCCTGGGCCTTCAGGTACTTCTTGTGATGTACCTTCTGACTTCCCTAGTTCTTCTACTGCTGCACTACCTCCTAAACCTGTTGTTGCTGTCACCCGAACCCCACTTACTCTGGCTGCATTACTCCGGATAGGGCAGCTTGCCCATTTTGCCGATCGTCGAGCTACCAAACTCGAGGCCTCCATTTTGGGTATGATTCAGACAGCTCTGGCTGATGTTGTGACACCATTAAGCACTACCATTGACTCCATTACAACTAGGATAGCGGTGTGTGAGCATGGCCAATGGGCCACCGAAGAGGTGATGGCTTGAAAGGCTGCTATTGTTGTGCTGAGGAGCGATGTGGATCAGCTGAAGTCCACCTACATGTCCATGATTTTTGGGACGGTGGAGATCCCAGATGTACCAGATATGCCTCCGGCTACCACCGGAGATGAGATTAGAGTGGATAAGGCAGCTGATCCTGAGTTTGAGGTGGAGACAGATGAGGAGATGCTTGAGGTTGCTGAGAAAGCTTCGTATGAAGGCCTTACTGAGACCGAGGAGGCCATGGTAGATGTAGTAGTGCAAGCTTCTTTGGCAGATACACCCTTGGCTGATCCTACTGTAGCTATAGTTCCTTCTGAAGTGAGTCCGAGCACTGATGCCCAAGTCTAGATTGATGAACCGGGCACTGACGCCGAGACAGATAGAGTGACTGAGTAGATAGGATCCCTTCTTTAACTCCCTCTCAGTCTTACTTTATTTTAAGTTGTGGATATTTTTGTTTGCATTTGAAGAAAACTGATTTAATTTGTTGTGGGGTGAGTCCCACCTTTTGTGACTCTCTTGTTTTGTGAATATATTTGTGTTTTGAGCTATAACTGTTTGTTACACCATTTTTGTGGATGATTGAGCTTGTGGCTACGTCTTTTTTATTGTAAATGATATTTGGACCCTTCCGAAAAAAATTATGCCACCTCCTGTTTGTGTTTGAATGTGGCTGTTCTCTTGCAAATTTGAGTATGGGTCTAGATCAGTACTGATGACTTGAATAATGCTCATAATTGAACAAAAATAAATATGTGGCTATGATGAGGGCAAATGAAGTTCTACAGACAATATGTGAACTCTTTGCACCTCGTTGTGACTAGCCAGCTATCGAATTGAGTCTCTTGTGATAAGCATTGTACACTAGCAAAAGTGTGGAGTCTTGTTTGACATTGGTGTCAATGCCTTATGTGATGAGCTTATTGTGAACCATGTATGATGACACCTAGAATTTTCCCCGTTGGTCCGGTTGACTAATTGATGCAATCTCTTGATATGATTTTAGGAAACTTTGAAGAGTGTGAAACAATTTGACATTATACCTCTTTTGTGGCCTACCTTGTGAGTGTGTGAACCCCGTTTGAAAACCCTTTGAGCCTTAGCCTTTTCTTGGAAAAACTTGATCAAATTGTGACCTTTCTTGATCCATTACCCATAATCCTCATCAGTTGTGGTTTGTTTGAATAGCTAACTTAGACCCAAAGCCTAAGTTGGGGGTCTGGTGAAAAGAGAAGGTAAATCAAGAAGTGCAAGAAAGTCCCCTTTGATCCGTGGTTTTGAGAAAAATGGAAACCCTCCATATAAAAAAGAGGAGAAAAAGAGAAAAAGAATGAAAAAGTTGTGGAATAAAGTTGTGAAAGTGCAAAGAAAATGGGGTGTCCAAGCAATCCATGTAAGATGAATAATGGGGTGACTTTTGAGCACGAATGATAATGATGAAGAAAAGGAAACAAAGTGTTGTTCACACCACATGTCATGAGGATTACAACCATTGAGCCTAAATGGCCATACCTTTGCACTCACCTCGTTACAAGCCTTGAAAAGACCATTTTGATCTTGAGTGAGCTGAAACAGGGGTTCATTGAAAAATACGGGAAAACCTATAGGTAGAGTCATGCATTGTGTTCATCTTTGTGAGTGTGAGTGTTGCATTTGATTCCGGAGCTTTAAAATTGTGAACCATTGTGTGTGAATATGGAATCATCATTTGTGTGAGGGCATCTGAGTACCTTTGATTGAGCTTGAACTTGCATTTGAAGCAAGCATTGTGAGCTTGAGATTCTTTGATATTAGTAAGTCACAACTTGAATCTTTGAATGCACAATTGATCTTTGCATGAGTAAGTTGAGTCTTCTTGTGTGCATTCATGATTGAGTCCTGTGTAGCATTATTTGAGACGTTCTTTTTGAACTGCTGAACTTGAGTTTTACTTAAGGACAAACAAAAGTTTAAGTTGGGGGTGTTGATGAGTCCACGATTTGGACTCATTTAGAGCTTCATTTTAATAGATTTAGTGTCATCAATTGCATATTTTGTACCAATAACTGATGTAAATCCTTGATTTTCAGGTATTTGGGTTGAGGAACAAAGCATGGACACTAATGAGCAAAAAGGAACAAGGCAGCTGAAAGAATGAAGAAAAAAAGGCATGTGTATCGCCTAAACCATTAGGCGAGTCGTCGAATGGCTATGGTCTAGCCTGATGTTCCAGTGTGCTAAGCCTTGTGGGAGAAAACCAAGTCAGCGAGAGAAAGGAGCAGTGGGTGAGTCACCGAACAGTTCTGCGATGCAGTACTATATCGCCCAAAGTTACAGAGCTTGAAGTTGCTGAAGGCCAAAGCAAAAAGGCAATGGAATTGACCAAAGGGCACATCACCGAGTTGGTAGGCGATCCCGACCTATTGCACCGAATGGCCTTTCGCAGCACATTTTTGGCGACTATAAATACATTTTTAAATTCTTAGTTTAGTATCTATCAATCTAGTATTCAATAGGTTTCATTATTATTCAGTTTTTAAGTTGTCTGATTAAAACTGAGGTTTAGAGACAATATTTCCTTAGCTTTGAAGATTTCCATTTCTGAGAAATTAGAAGTGGGTGTTAAAGATTCTTCATCTTAGACCTTCGTAAAGATAATATCAGTCTTACCCGGTTGATGGATTGATCGAAACATAATTTGGTAACGATTTTTACCTTTTTATGATATCTAGCTAAAATGCCAATTCTTGGGGTGTGATTATGTGATTATCGGTTGATTTAGCTGCTGGGTATTGTTAATTGATAGTGTAAATGTTGTTTAAAAGTGATTTCATTAAGTTATAATGACTTAATCTAAAGGGTTGTAGTTGCAAATGTAACTACCTTCGTGTTTTTGGCTAGCTCGAGAGAGATGTTTAAAAACCAAGATTACTGATTTGATGGTCTGTGGGTATTGGGTTGTCATGGGTTCAACTCGAGAGGGTGAACCCTAAACTTTTTTCCACACATTCAGCTCGAGAGAGTGAATGTACTAAAGTGTAGGCATTTCTTAATTGCTTCTTATTAGTGTTCGAGAGAAACCAAATTGATTTGGGGTAAATTATTCGAGAGAAAATTTATCCCCATTAAAGTCTAGCTTATTCACTATTTTATAGCTATTCACTATTAATTGCAATCACCCAATTGTCTACCTTAGCCCATAATCCAATCACATCCCAAGAACCTGTCTCTATACTTGCTATTTTCGTGTTATTTGTTGTTGTAGTTGATAGTTGAAACTAAATCCCCCTGATATTTGACACTTGTGTCGCCCCTAACTTGAACCATACTTTTACTCGTAAATGTTTTTAACTATAATTGATTTGAGCATATTCATGCTTCCCTATTGATTCTCAAATACGTACCACTCCCTTGGGACTCGACCCCAACTCACTTAGTTGGGTTGTGTTAAGTGCCAACGATCGTTAAGTAGTAGTATAACCCAACTAAGTGAGTTGGGGTCGAATCCCACAGGGATTAGTTTTTCCGTCAAATTCGAAGATTTGTCATATCTCCTCATTTTAGCAAGTATTTTACCTTTTTGGTTTTAGTTTCAAATATTTGGATCCTATTATCACTCCAATTTCACACTTCAACACAAAATGATCAAATAGTAAAATCAAACTTTTGGTAATGACCAACCAATGTCCGAATTTTAACTTAGTGGGTGAATATCAATGCTCACAATAGGATAATTTGTTGTGGGTAGGTCAGACCATATGTAAAGTAACTTTTTCTCGAACAATTACCTTTTCTATGTCAAATTCCCTCGAACTTCAACACTAACTAGAAGATGTCCAACCATTGGTCCTCATCAAATCCACTCTCTCGAGTTGGATTTAAAGGATAGATCCCATGTTTCACTCTTTCCAGCTGAAATCATGGTGACCCACTACTAAGGATGCTAAGATTTCTATTTTGGCTCTGCACCTCTCTCGAGCAAGCGCAAAACACCGAACTTGTTGCAGTAAACAAGCAACTCGACTTCAAAACGCAGCAGCAACTCAGACCCACTTCAAATTAACGCCATTATTTGTAATTCAACGACACCCCATAGTCAAAATCCCAAGAAGAGGGTTTTAGCCACTCATAGAAAAAATAAAAAAAATCAATGTCTACCATATTTTCTGTAGCTGGGTAATTCAAATTCGAAAGTTAGAAATTACCAAAATCTTCTCTATTACAAAATCTTAACCAAGAATCTTACTAAAGACCCTTGAAAATCACAATGGTGATTTTTTGCTCTCAATTTTCTATCTCTTCCATTTTTTGAATGACTTTCTCTCTCTAGCCAAAACTAATTTAAACAAGTTTGGTGTGTCACTGTTTAAGACCACTCGGCGAGGTAAGTCGGGTTTCGCCGATAGATCGACGACTGGCCGATTGTTCTTCATCTCTCCTTCATTTTCCACTTCTTCTTGGTCTTGCTACTGTAACTTTAGGCGATCTAGATCGGGATCGCCGAATAACTCCGTGATTCGCCCTTTTTCCTTCTATCTCGCCCATTAGCACTTGTTTGAATCTTCTTCAGCACTTTTAGCAACCTGGTTGTCCTTCACTGAATAGATCAGTGATATGCCGAATGGAACTGCTGCTCGCCGAAATTATCCCCATTTTAGATCCAATATTCTATAACTTTAGGCGGTATTGTGGAAATTTGGCGATTCGCTGAATGACATCAGCAATCATCATGTCTTCACGTCTTCATTCCTTTAGCTTGCATTGCTCCTTTCTGCATATTAGTGTCAATGCATCGTTCATAGATCCAAATACCTGAGAATCAGGCATTTTACATCATTCATTAGCACAAAAAATGCATTTGAGGACACTAAATCTGTTAAAATAAAGCCCTAAATGAGTCCAAAGCGTGGACTTATAAACACCCCCAACTTAAAATTTTGCTTGTCCTCAAGTAAAACTCAAGTTCAGCAGTTCAAAAGGGATGTGTCAAACAGTCCTACACAAGTCTTAATCATGAATGCACACAAAAAGACTCAACTTACTCATGCAAGGATCAATTGTGCACTCAAAGATTCAAGTTGTGACTCACCACTATCAAAGATTCTCAAGTTCACAATACTTGCTTCAAATACAAGTTCAAGCTCAACAAAGGTACTCAACTGCCCTCACACAAAGAATGATTCCATATTCACACACAATGGTTCACAATTTAAAGCTCCGGAATCAAATGCAACGCTCACACTCACAAAGTTGAACACAATGCATGATTTCATCCATAAGTTTGCCCATATTTTCCAATCAACACTTGCTTCACCTCACTCAAAAGCAAAAAAATCTTTTCAAGGCTTGTAACAGGTCTTAGTGCAAAGGTATGGTTATCTAGGCTCAATGGTTGTAATCCTCATGACATGTGGTATGAACAACACTTTCTTTCCTTTTCTTCATCATTCTTATTCGTGCTCAAAATTCACCCCATTATTCATATTTCAGGGATTGCTTGGACACCCCATTTTCTTTGCACTTTCACAACATTATTCCAAAACTTTTTCTTTCTTTTTCTTTTTCATTATTTTCTTATTTTTCTCCTTTTTTATTTTTTATATATGGAGGGGTTCCATTTTTCTCAAAACCATGGTTCAAAGGGGACTTTCTTGTACTTTTTAATTTACCTTCTCTTTTCACCACAACTCCAACTTAGGCTTTTGGCCTAATTTGGCTATTCAAACAAACCACAAATCATGAAGATTATGGGTAATGGGTCAAGAAAGGTCACAATTTCTTCATGTTTCTTCCAAGAAAAGGCTAAGGCTCAAAAGGTGTTCAAGCGGGGTTCACACACTCACAAGATAGGCCACAAAAGAGGTATAATGTCAAATTGTTGCACACTCTTCAAATTTGCCTAAGATCGTATCAAGAGATTGCATCACATAGTCAACCAGACCAATGGGGAAAATTTTAGGTGTCATCATATATGGTTCACGGTAAGCTCATCACACAAGGCATTGACACCAATGTCAAACAAAACTCCACACTTTTGATAGTGTGCAATGCTCATCACAAGAGACTCAATTCGATACTTGGCTAGTCACAACGAGATGTAAAAAGTTCACATATTGTCTATGCAACTTCATTTGGCCTCATCGTAGCTGCACATTCATTTTTGTTCCATTATGAGCACTATTCAAGTCATCGGTAATGATCAAAACTGATACTCAAATTTGCAAGAGAACAATCACATTCATACACAAACAAGAGAGGTGGCACAAAGAGGAGGGGGTTCACTAACCAATTGCCACCCCCCACCAAAAGCATTCAGCATTCTCCTCAATGTTGGTAGAGAGCGGGCATCGCTGCAAGTAAAACAAACTAAAAATAATAAAGAAAGATTAACAAGAAATGATAACTTTCTAGTGTGTAAACAAGTAGAAATGGGTAACGAGGAATCTTTACCAAGTGTCAAGTTGGCGAGAGAGTGAACCAGTCGCCGAATGCTTCGGCGATGCGCCTAATGTTCTTCAGATTTCTCTTAGTTCTAGTAGGCTGTACTCTTAGTGAAGGGAAGATCGGCAAAGATGCAGGAGGTCACCGATCAGTTCGGCAACTCACATAATGGACTCAGAATATCGCTGGATGATCCTTGAGGAACGCTATCAAAATCGAAAGAAAAAGGGCGAGGAAAGTCGGGTCGCCTAAGCACATCGGTGACTCGCCGAATGGTGAAGGTAACCCGCCAAATATTCCAAAGTCTAAGCCCTATTTTTTATGTCCATAATGCGGAACAAATTGTGCTCGTCGAATGGGTTCGGTGACTCGCCAATAGCACTTTTGTCTCGCTCATAATCTAGCTCCTGCAAAATCAACACACATTAAAGAATTGAAAGAGCAATTAAAACACCTTTTATATAAGGGTTTCATCAGACCTAGCATTTTGCCATGGGGTGCTCTAATGTTATTCGTGACAAATAAAGATGGTTCTCTCAGGATATGCATTGACTATCGGCAGTTGAATAAAGTCACAATAAAAAATAAGTACCCTATCCCCAGGATTGATTACTTGTTCGACCAACTTCATGGTGCTAGTCATTTTTTGAAAATAGACTTCAGATCCGGTTATCATTATCTCAGAGTCAAAGATAGTGACATCCCGAAAATAGCCTTCATAACTCGGTATGGTCATTCTGAATTTGTAGGTATGTCTTTCAAACTAACCAATGCTCCTGCAGCTTTCATGAACTTGATGAACAAGGTGTTTAAGAAGTATTTGTACTTATTCATTATCGTCTTTATTAATGATATCCTCATTTACTCAGGGAATGAGGAAGAACATGCGACTCATTTGAGGGTTGTCCTGCAAACTCTCAAAGATAGCCGGTTATTCGCTAAGTTTAGAAAATGCGAGTCTTGGTTACAATCAGTTGCTTTCCTTGGTCATATAGTGTCTAGCGAAGGGATTCGAGTGGATTCTTAGAAAATAGA
The DNA here is from genome assembly GCA_029582605.1 of Solanum gracilifrons. Classification (NCBI taxonomy): domain Eukaryota; kingdom Viridiplantae; phylum Streptophyta; class Magnoliopsida; order Solanales; family Solanaceae; genus Solanum; species Solanum gracilifrons. Next base: position 33,926 of record JAJOOH010001331.1, on the reverse strand, counting down.
GGCAGTGAAGAAATGGCCCAGACCCACCTCTCCTACAAATATCAGAAGTTTCTTGGTTTTGGCTGGTTATTACAAAAGGTTTGTGAAAGGATTTTCATCCATATTTTCTCCATTTACTAAGTTGACTCAGAAGAAGGGTAGGTTTCAGTGGTCAGATGAGTATGAGAAGAGCTTTGCAGAACTGAAAACTAGGTTGACTACAACCTGTTTTGACTATATCAGAGGGTTCAGATGGTTATTTGATATGTTGTGATGCATCCAGAGTCGGCCTAGGTTTTGTGTTGATGCAGCAAGGTAAAGTTATATCTTATGCTTCTAGACAGCTTAAGGTACATGAGAAGAAGTATCCAACTCATGACCTCGAGCTTGTAGTTGTAGTAATTGCCCTAAAGATTTTGAGACATTACGTGTATGGTATTCACGTAGATGTGTTCATAGACCATAAGAGCCTTTAGTATGTTTTCACCCAGAAAGAGTTGAATCTTCGCCAGATGATATGGCTTGAATTCCTCAAGGACTATAATATGAATGTGCTTTACCATCCATGTAAGGCCAATGTATTAGCTGATGCTCTTATCGGGTTATCTATGGGTAGTGTAGCACATATTGAGGAAGAAAGGAAAGAATTAGCAAAAGATGTTCACCGGTTTGCTCGCTTAGGAGTTGGTCTTACAAACTCGTTAGATTAGGGAGTAATAGTTCAGAATGGGTCAAAATCTTCATTGGTAGCGGAGGTTAAGGAAAAACAAGATAGTGATCCTATATTACTTCAATTGAAGGGTGTAGTTCATCAGCAGAAAGTTGAGGTTTTATCCATAGGGAGAGATGGTATGCTTCGTTACCAGGGTCGTTTATATGTTCCTAAGGTGGTTGAGTTGAAACAACATATCCTTACAGAAGCCCATAGTTCCAGGTATTCTATTCATCCAGGTGCCACTAAGATGTACCGTGATCTGCAGGAAATCTTCTAGTGGAATGGCATGAAAATAGATCTAGCAGGTTTTGTGGCTAAGTGCCCTAATTGCCAAGAAGTGAAGGTAGAACATAAAAAACCAGGAGGTATGACTCAAGAGATTAACATTCCTACATGGAAGTGGGAAGTGATCAACATGGACTTCATTACACGTGTACCTCGTACTCGCAGACAACATGATTCCATTTGGGTAATAGTAGGCAGAATTACTAAGTCCTTTCACTTTTTGGCAGTTAAGACTACAGATTCGGCGAAGGACTACACCAAGCTTTACATTAATGAGATAGTCAAGTTGCATGGAGTTCCTTTTTCTATCATCTCAGATAGAGGTCCTCAATTTACATCTTATTTCTGGAAACCGTTTCAGAAATGTCTTGGTACCCTAGTTAATCTCAGCACAACATTTCATCCATAGACGGATCATCAGGCAGAGCGTACCATTCAGATTATAGAGGACAGTTGAGAGCTTGTGTGACATACTTTAAGGGTAGTTGAGATGATCACCTTTCTCTTATAGATATCACCCATAATAACAGTTATCATTCCAGTATTCAGATGGACCCCTATAAGGCATTGTATGGGCGTAGATGTAGATGTCCAATTGGTTGGTTTGAAGTAGGTGAAGCAGTCTTGATAGGGCCAAATTTGGTTCATAAGGCTATGGAAAGAGTTCAGCTCATCAGAGATAGACTTAAGACAGCCCAAAGTTGCTAGAAGTCCTATGCAGATGTAAGAAGAAGGGACTTGGAGTTCCAAATTAATGATTGGGTTTTCCTGAAAGTGTCACCTATGAAAAAGGTTAGAGATTTGGCAAGAAGGGGAAGCTCAGTCCCAGATATGTAGGTCCTTACATAATCTTGAAAAGGGTTGATAAAGTGGATTATGAGTTAGAGTTGCCAGCAAAACTAGCAGCAGTCCATCCAGTCTTTCACATTTCCTTGTTGAAGAAGTCTGTGGGTGATCCAGCATCTATAGTACCATTAGAAAGTGTGGATGAGAAGGACAGTCTCACTTATGAAGAGGTGCCAGTTGAAATTCTTTATCGTTAGGTTCGAAGATTGAGAAATAAAGAAGTCGCTTCAGTGAAGGTTTTGTGGAGGAGTCAGTTTGTAGAGGGAACTACTTGGGAAGCAGAAGCAGCCATAAAGGCCAAGTATCCTCATCTCAATCCTTCCGATTCAACTCCAGCTTGGGATAATAGTTCCTCTCCAGTCTCTTAGTTTAATCTTGCATGAATTTAGTCTTAGTATCATGTTCATTCAGTTATATTTGCGTTTTCAGCAAATTTGCATGTTCTTGGAACTTAGTTCGGTCAGATCTTAGTTTACAGAACTTAGTGGTAGGGTTTGCAGCTCTTTCCCTCCATATTCAGCTAGTTTAGTCTTCATTCGAGGACTAATGTTCCCAATGAGAAGATAATGTAACACCCCGTATCCTAGAAACACCAACCCGCAGACTTTTCAGAAGTTTTAGGTGCCACCTACGAAACATAAGGTGGCCTACGAACCATAAGTGGGACCATGGTCGCTAACTGCAACCCCCTCCCTAGAACCTAGAACCATTTAGCCAAGGGTCAACCTATACCAGGACCTACGGACCATAGGTCAGTCCACGATCCGTGGTCTAGGGCCGTGGGTCAGAACCTCAACTTTCAATCCAGAGGCCAAAAAATGGCTGACCAGGACGGACCGTAGGTCAGTCAATGGTCCATCGGTCAAGCCCGTCGGTGTCCCCGACAGCTTTTAAGTCAAGGTCGTTTGGTCTTTTCCCCTATCCGTTGGACACCTAAACTATGTAGTTTTGGTCAGTTTAGGCCTATAAACTTAATTTGAACTTACCCTAACCAATTCATTCTAAAAGAAATTGATCAAACTAGACAAAAAGAAGAGAAAGCAGTCGACCAAACCCTCTCCAAGAACTCATCATGTTTTCCTCAGTTCCAGTCCTAAAATTGATATATTTCTCTGTGGAATTCGTCACAAGGTATGTGGGATTTTACTAGTGGATTCCTTTCTTCCACTATGTCCCTAGAATTGAGTTAGATTCTTGATTCCCTTCATATTATTTAGACCTAGGGTTTCTTGAACGTTAGAAATCACTGTGCTTTAGTTGTTAGAATATTCCTAATCATATTTTCATGTTGTTGTAACACTATTGCTTAGCTTCTTGCATGAAATTCAGAACCCTAGTTGTGTAGATTCGTTTAGGTCATGAATTACATAGCTAGGGCAGATAACAGATCTACATGCTTCAGTTTACGAATGTCACATTAACAGTTATAATTGTTACATTCTCAGATTTTTCATGACAGTAATTGAGCTATCCAGCATTTTAATATTTCAGTTATAATGTGTCATATGCATAATCAGTTAGGAGTAGGCTTAACACCGAGTTGGACTAGGGTCAATCACCCTCATAGTCCCAGATCTACATGCCCCCGTAGGTTGTAAGTCCCCTATGTGGGCATCATAATTAGTGATCACGCCAGTCATGTCTCTATACCCTTGGCAAGTTATATTAGGTCCTCTCGATGGGGCGTATACATCGGACTCCACATTTAGCTCATGTGGTTTTATGTTGGTTAATAATAACTCCCACAGTCAGATTCTAGTACATTGACCAGGTTCCCAGTTACATATCAGTATTCAGTTTCAGTATGTTATGTACATGGTCATTGCATTCAGTTTAGTTCATTTCAGTATATTTCAGTATTTCCATCATGTTCAGATTATATTATCGATCAGAATGCTTTATTCAGTTATGTATATATTGTTCAGCTTTATCCTATTATGCATGCTCAATACCCTTCAACTACTGACGCATACTCTGCGCTACATTTTCTCGTGATGTAGGTTTAGGTCCTCAGCATTCCGATCATACATAGATCGGTTCCCGATCTCTAGTTCAGTAGTATCAGTGGAGAGTCCTCATTCTACGAGGATGATAGACATGTTTTCTAGTACTTTCACTCTTTCAGTTTTAGGTTTGCTAGAGTAAGTTGGGGTATATCCCAGAATCTCTAGTCAATTAGAGGCTTTTATTTAGACATAGTTAGATTCAATTTTAGTAATTGAGTTATACTTAAGTGTTATTAAACTCATGGTTTATATATTCAGACAATATTGGGTATTCCTCATCATTCAGTTATCTCATGACTTAGCTTCCGCATTAATTTATCTTTCATAGATGTATTCAGTTTTGCTTATGATATGCCAGCTCAGGGTTATCTTGGGGTCAATCATGATCCTAGGTGTCGTGTTTACATTAAGGGGGTAGCCTCAAAGCGCGACATTATTTTAAGTCCTTCTTGAAATGTCTAAATGTTCATCTATTGTTAAGCTTCCGTGTATTTTTTTAGAGTCATATAAGTCATGTACCCAGGCCAAGGGTTCCCTTGGAATCAGAAATGGTTCTTCGGTGCCGGTAATGTCCAGGGTGTGATATCAGAGCACAAGGTTCAAGTGTCCTACGATGTCTTTGAAGCCATATCGGTAGAGTCTGTTTTATCAGTGTGAAGCGCGCCGCATCTATAAATAGGAGGCTACGAAATTTAGGAAATATTTCACTTTCTTCTTACTCCTTTTCATGCTATAGAGTTAAACTCTATGAAAGTTCATTCTAATTCATGCTTACATGTATCTTTTCAGATCATGCCTCCACTAAGAGTTATTTGATGATGTCCTGCTTGGAGGAATGTGAATCCTAAGGTCAAGAGGTTCCCGATGCACAAGAAGTGAAACCACCTTAGGGAGATGTCAGCAATGCTGAGTTCAGGAATGCAATGCAGATGTTGACTCAAGTGGTGACACCACAAGTTGGTTGCCAAGGATCCGACCATCATGATGGAAATTATGCATTTAGAGTCCAAAAATTTATAAGAATGAGTCCCCTGGAGTTCACTAGGTCAAAGTTCAATGAGGATTTAGAAAACTTGTGGATGAACTTCAGAAGGTGTTTGAGGTCATATGTGTTGTTGGTACTGAGCTGGTGGAGTTGGCTACATACCAGCTCAAAGGAATTGCTAGGATACAGTTTGATTAGTAGAAGAAGAATAAAGTCGAGGGGCCACCACAGTTGACTTGGGTTGTGTTTAACGATGCCTTCTTTGGTTGCTTTTTCCCCACAAGTTAAGGGAAACAAAGGTAAGAGAATTTGTGAATCTGAAATAGGAATCTATGAGTGTGCAAGAGTATAGCCTCAAGTTTACTCAAATATCCTGTAATGCGGCATAGTTGGTGGGTGATATGAGGAGCAGGATGAGTTGGTTTGTGTCTGGGTTATCCCGCTTGTCAAGTAATGAAGGCAAGACAACTTTGTAGAGAAGAGACATGGATATAGCCAGGCTTATGATTCATGTACGGCAGGTTCATTCAGACAAGTTGAAAGATAGGGAGGAATTCCATAGTAAGAGGGTTAAGACAACAAGTCACGAGTCCTATAAAATAGGGAATGCAAATTGATCACCCTTCCAGCAGAGGTCATCTGGACCTGCTCCATCATAAGCAGTGTGATATGCTCAAATTACACCTCCCTAAAGAAGCATAAGCGATCGTTATCAAGTAAAGAACCCAACTTGTGGGTTGGGGTCGATCCCACGAGGAAAATGGTTTACACTTTACTTTAACCAAGAATTATATTCAATTAGTCAAATTACTTTTAGAAACAAGTAATAAAGGGGGAGGGGGGGTTGTAGAACAAATTGTGAGAATTTAATAAATAATCAGTCATCAAAAGTCAGTTTTGGTTGGTTGTTATCAAGATGAGTGAAATAACTAGGGCATACGTGTTACCCACAAGCTCATAACGCAGTAATCCTAGTAATATCAATCCTTTCTTAGTGTACTACATGCAAAGTGATAAGCTAGGTATCTCTAAATCCTTGGTCCGGCATCTAGACAATTTCACCCCGCACCTTGGTCCGGCTACGTGTGTGTACTTTACTAACCCTTACCTTTACCTCATATTAGACATCATAATCGATGTTTCGCTTAGTTGTTACTTCGCACCAATCGACACTAACCTATTAGATAGTAGCACACTAACTCTATGTTGATAATTCTTTTCTTGTTGATTACCTCCTTGGTCCGGCAAGTAGCAACAAGGCGAGTTCTAACGTTTGCAACTGCTAAAAAAACTTCTGAACGAAAGAATTATCAATGCATACACCACACTATTCAAGAATTGCTTATTTACTATTCATACTTTGTTAATTGCTCATGGTTCCCACAACCCTAGTTGTGGAGTTTAGTTACCCATAATCATATGACTACAATTCATTGTTTTAGATGAAAGATTTATAAACTTACGTAACAAGAGTAATATACCCAGAAATTCAAATTGAATTGCAACTCCAAAATTTTCAAAACGATCTAAGGAAATTAATAATTACTAAAGTTGCAAGTTAATCTCCCAAGTCAAGAACTAGAATAGAATAATAATGTCAAACCCTCAAAAACGAGGTTTACATGCCCTATTTATAGAAAACAAGTCCTAAATTAAAAGGGAAAGAAAAATAAGGAAAGTATGTCACAGGTACGCGTCTTCATTCCACGAGACTGACTCATGGACCGTCAATGGATCTACGATCCGTGAGTCCCTTCCGTCAGCCAAGACTCAAAAAATATTTTAGCTTCCAAAAATCTGCTTCTCTGAAGCAAACGACAGAACTGTAGGACGACTGTAGATCAATCCCCTCCGTAGCTCCACACTTGGAATCTTCAAAAATCAGGTACTGGAAACCTCGCAGTATCAATCTACGAATCAACAGTACGGTCCGTAGATCAATCAACGGACCATCAATGGGCACCATGGTTCCACACTTGATCAGATTTCCCTGATTTGCCTTCCATGCCTTGGTTGCTGATCTACGACTACCATCTACGGAGCATCAATGGACCTACGGTCCGTAGATGCCCTCCGTAGATGCTCTTTTCTACATTTCTGTCAGTTGTCTCTTTAATTATGCACCTGAACATCTTTCCTACAAAATATGATAAAAACACATGAAAACTAATGCAAAAAGGCCCTATACACACACAACTTGTAAGTGAAATGTATTAGAAATACCGTAAACTCACAGTATATCAGCACCCTCAACTTAAATTCGTTGTTTGTCCTCAAGCGACACACTAAGACTCTAAACGACACTTGTATAGAAGTAAGTATTTCAAGCATAAGCAATCATATGGCTCTCTATCCCACTCACTTTCTGGGTGCAAAATTTGTTCTCTTAGACTCGACAAGCTAACTCATGTGGATCAAACCATGACAACAATCGACAAACCAACACACAACATACACTGTTTCACTATCACCAAAGTACCAATTTTCCGAAAATGCAACTAGTGCCTTTACTTCAAACGAAATCCCTCTTCTTTCACACAATGACTATGACTTTGAGTACAAGGATTCATTCAACACTCACACTCAAAAAAAACATCAAGTACAGTTAGTGCTCAATACCATAGGCTTCCCCTTATTTTCACTTCTTAGACTCCAAACATCAGACTCTAGGATCACTCTAGGACTTTCTTGGCTTGTAACGTAGGCTTAGGGTCAGGTGTGGTACATTTGGGTACTTCTTAGTCACTTTTTGCTCTCCTTGACATTACAATTGGCTTTCAACCTCTTTCTGCCCTATTTTTGTGCTCCTACCGTTTTACCTTCTTTCCCTTGATTTTCTTCAACTATGGATGTGACTTTAGGTTTTGTAGATCTTTCCATTTTTCACTTTTTTTCTTTTTCTTGCGTTTTATGCTTTTTCTTTAGTTTTCAACAAGTCACATCCATTCCTCTCTTTTCTCAACATCAAATTCTTTTCATACCCATTTTTCTTTCGGTTTCCTCTTTCATAGCCACCCTCAACTTATGGATTTTCCATTGATCGAGGTGTACAATACCCAATATAGGGTCAGGGCCAAGATTGAAGTTACATTTTACATTAGCCACCCTCAACTTAGGCTTTTGACCTAAGTCGAGGTGCACATGTCCAAGGAGGGACCGGGGCCAACATAGTAGATTTATGGGAAGGTGAGTTCGGAGTTTAGAAACAAATGGTCTAATTTTAGGCTCAAAGCATTTGGATCAAAAGGAGCATTTATTTTATCTGGTTGGATCTTTCATTTAGGCAATTTGTGGACTTATCAGAACAAAAGCCTATGATCACCTCCTAGCTTCTAGAGTGAATTTTCTTAGCAGGACTATCCGGGCAAGTTCTAGTTTTGCACAATAACTATTTGAACAATGACTATTCTCACACACACTTGGCACATAGTTTCATTATCAGATTATCAGATTACCTAGTTCAAGTTTTAGCTCAAATCATGTCATCATGTTGATTCATTATCATGTCATACTCAGATCCAACACATTCAACTTGTCTTAGCTTACCAATTCTAGCACACATCCCTCAATTTGGACGGGTATATCTTTCATAAGCCATCATGCTTCATTCTTTTTCGTACTTCTATACATACAATCCTAACACATGCCGGTTCAACAGAAATTAAACAGTCTTTTGGGGAAAAAGAACACAAGCAAGAAAACCCCAAGAGAAGATTTATGAGTTGGGTTACTCAGAGTTCACCCCATCACTCACAATCCATTTACCCCATCGCCAACAAAAATAGATGTGATTGTCCCCAATGCATACAAGAACAGTAAAAAATAGTGGATTGGGTGAAGCAAACCTGTGGCGCATAGCGCCGAAGACTCATGAACGAGTGGGTGGGTTCGGTTTCCCGGAGCCTACTGGAACAATAGTAGGGTCACCCTCAGTAGTGCCCACATCATCCATCATAGCACCATCAGTGGTGCTCACAACCTCGCTCACAATAGGTGGGACCTCTACAACTGAGGCAGAATTGATGCCCCTATAGCACTCTCACGCACCCTACGCTGGTGAAACTCTTCATCTAAAATCGAAGCCTTCCTGGCCTCCTTTTCCTGCCTACGCTGTCTCTTTTGAGCTTTCTCCTCCTCAGTGCCAGTAGAATGGTGCCGCTTACCTTTGGCATATGTAGGCTCAAGCCCCTCCTCGGCGGTCCCACTGAATAAAGCATCCAACACAGCTAATTCAGCCTATGAAGCAGATAGATCTATGGCCGGGGCTGATCTCTCAAGGACTCGCAATTCAAAGGCATCAAGACGCTTATTAATAGCTTTGACCTTCCGGTCCATCATGTCCTCTATCATTCGCTCCATTCTAGCCTCGGACTCGGCTATCGACTTTTGCATCCACGGATGGATGTGATGTAGCAGTGTGACCATCTGAGCCTCTAATTTCTATACTCTAGCCAATGGGACAACAGTAGCTCCTAACTGTGGTGTGGACCGGGATGAACTTGGAGAAATACTAACTTCCTGGAAAAAGGAGGCCGGGACAGTATCAGAATGATCTGGTATAACGGGATCACCGCCCTGTGCCTACCTCACCATGTCTGCAAGATCTGCGCCTAAGGGAGGTACCTCAACCTGGGGCTCTCTACGAGGTCCCGCCATATTTGCCTCATATCTAATGAGGCCTATATCCAAAGTCCCTTTAGGGTGGATCAACTTATCACAATGCCAGATCGGCACTCCAGAGTCCCTCTACAATTGGAAAACCAAACATGGAAAGGGGTAAGTAGTGGAGGTCTTGAATTCCCTCTCGTGAATCTCTGCCAGAAGCATGCGGGCAAAGTTAATCTTCACTCCTGCTACCAGTGCTGCAACCATGACTGCTCTGTCCCATGTGAGTTGGTTGTCAACCTTTGTCGGCAACACCCTGTTACGCACAAACAACCAGAAAAACTTGGCCACAAAATTCAACGTGGCCTTTCGGATATCTAACCGAGATGCGGCAACCCACTCTGCATGCTCGCCATCTGCAGCAATATACTTAGCCAACCATAATATTACTGCCTCTCGCTTATGAGCATTCCTCTGGAAAGCGCCGCTCCGCATGATGTCCCATCTGTACTCAAACTCCGTTGCGTTTAGTGACCAAGAGTGACCCGTGGTGGGTCTATAGAGAAAGCAGCTAATGGTGGCATGTGATATGTCCACTGGACAACCCCGGACCATAGTAGAAGTGAGAGGATCCTGGGCTATGGGCTTTGACCGTTTGGAAATCGAACCACGGAGAGTGGCGACATAGGAGGCGTAGAACTCCCGTACCATCTCTTCACTATAAGTACCTGGGTCCCAAGCCATCCAGTCGCACTTGTGAAGGTTAAAAAGCTGATGGATGTCGCAGAAAGTGTGAAAGCTTCCTGTGAGGACTCTGCGCTTCTCTGTAACAATGCGGGCCATCTTCTATTTGTCATTAATCATCTTGGCATCCCGATAGATTTTCCATTGGCCCTCAACACACCATCTGTTTGGCTTACCGGCCACTACAGTAGGGTTCTCATTCCTTGGTATGGGTACTGATTCTGAGCTAGTAGCCTCACTAGATGAGGCAACTTGTTTATTTTGGTTGACCCTGTGACTGACTGAACAGTGGACCCCAAAACATGAGCGGACTCAGACCCTGACGCATGGCTGGACTCAAAGCCAAACGCAGACCCAGTAGCTGAACTGGAAGCAGCCCCAGTTGGTGACCTGATCAGTGTGTGCTCCTCATCAGACTAGGAGACAATGACTACGTCGGGAATAAACTTCCGGGGGTGCCTCTTGTGGCTCGGGGTGCAGCGGGAGAAGTCCTTGTGTTGGGAGGAATGTATGCTAGATATTTTTCTGTTTCCATGTCCTCATCGATCAACCTGAAGCTAGGGGCAACAAATTTCGACTTCCCCTGCTTTGAGTAGGTGACAAGCTTCTTGGGTGCTATCGTACCTGTGAAAGAGATATTAGTACTAAAGCTAACTAAGAACACACTCAAAAAAAAAAAACTTTAGAACTAAAAACGAACACTAATAAAGACCCAGAAAAAAATTTCAGACAGAGGCTACAGTGGTCATCCACAGAGGAGACCTACGGTCCGTAGACCGGTCTACGGTCCGTGGACCCCTTCCGTGGATCAGAGGGCCAACAGTATTTGTCGCAGATGGAAACCACGGATTTACAGAACGGTCCGTAGATTGATCTCGGACCGTAGTCCACATCCGTGGTTTCATACTTGGTGAGATTTTCAAGTGCGTCAACCCACGAACCCAATCGATGGTCCGTAGATTGATCTACGGTCTGTTGACGGGGTATCGTGGATGCGATCTGTGCCAGGTTTCAGCCATTCTTGATCTGCAAGCCCACATCTTAGACCATTTTCAACAATATCCTAGTCTACTCATTCATTTCAACATTGAATCGTGCTAGTTTGTCATTCTTAGGATTCCGATTAATTATTTGAACAAGTATTTAAGAAAAACTTTGGAACCCTAAGTCGAAACTTACATGTAGTCTTATAATCACATACAACAAGGCAACGCAATCACTATCTATCGTTCCACGGGTATTGTAACTTCCAAGTTTATCATGCAATTTCATCTAACAATTACCCAAGGTCAAGACCCAACTCCCGACTTTCTATATTCAATCAATGAATCGAAATTCAAAGTGAGGGGAAAGTCTATTACCTTACAAGCAACGAGGAGTGGGGTGATTGCGTGACGACACTAAGCTTAGCTAGACCAAGGAATCACCTCTTTGTTACTAACCCAACACTGGACCCTTTTGTGGAATATGGAGTGAGTTGTATTCGGAATGGAAAGGAATTATGGGAATTATGGGGGAATGGAAGGGATGATTTTATGGAGGAGTTATGGAGTGATTTAGGGAGGTTATGGGATGGTTGAAACGGTTGAAGAGTGAATGGAGGGAAGTGGAAATGATTTGAAATTAGGGGAGTTTTTAAATAAGGGGGTCTGGGTCGGATCAGACAAAAATAGGGTTTGGACACACGAGACCCCGTCTACGGTCCGTGAGTCGATGTACGGTCTGTAGATTAGGACCGTAGATCACTCTTACACTTAGAAAAATTTAGAGGCTTACCTGGGATCTACGGACACCATCAATAGTCCGTGGATTAAATGACGGACCGTCGATGGGGTCCGTAGACCTCTACACCATACCATTTTCTCCAGATTTTTTATTTTTTTTTATGGTGTACCTGCATATGTAGCAACCAATAGGCTATTCTTTTTACATTTTCTGGACACTTTTAAGACACAGACTCTATGCTAATTCTAGCAAACACAAAAATAAAACTAAAACACCTATCTAAATTGATACATAGACGCAATTAAACAAAGAAAACTACTAAATGGAAGACAGAAACCAATCGTTGGCTAGATTGTACATCTTGGGTTGCTTTCCAAACAATGCTTGATTTAACGTCGCGGCACGACGCAAGTTTCTTGATTACTCAGACTTCATCAAGATTGTAGGCCTCAATCACTTCTTGCACACTTTCAGCATTCCCTAGATAGATCTTGATCCTTTGCCCGTTTACCATGAACCTTGTTCCTTCACTATTCTCAAGCTCAACCGCTCCATGGGGAAGCACTTTTGTGAGCAAAAATGGCCCAATCCATTTGGACTTGAGTTTGCCTGGAAACAAGCGCAACCTAGAGTTGAATAGAAGCATAAGATCACCAATCACAAATTCACGCTTTTCAATTCCTTGATCATGATACCGCTTCATCTTTTCTTTGTACAAGGCTGAACTTTCGTAAGATTTTAGGCGAAACTCATCAAGCATATTCAAGTCATTCATTATTTGATTTGATGCGGCCTCCCAATCCAAATTTAGCTTCTTCATTGCCCACATCGCCTTATGCTCTAGCTCTACCGCTAAATGAAAAGACTTCCCATATACAAGTTGGTAAGGAGACATACCTATGGGGGTCTTGTATGCAGTGTGATAGGCCCATAAAGAATCATCAAGCTTCCTTGACCAATCCGTTCTATTAGCATTCACAGTCTTTGCCAAAATCTATTTGATTTCTCTGTTAGACACTTCAACTTGCCCCCTAGTTTGTGGATGGTAAGGAGTGGCTTCATTGTGGCGGACACCATATTTCTCAAGTAGTGCCTTGAACAACTTATTACAAAAGTGAGAACCTCCATCGCTAATAATAGCCCTCAATGTACCAAATCTGGAGAAGATATTCTTTTTCAAGAATACGGTGACACTTTTACCTTCATTGTTGGGGAGCGCAACTGCTTCCACCCACTTCGAAACATAATCAACCGCAACAAGAATATACTTCATCCTATATGAACTCACAAATGGACTCATAAAATCAATGCCCCATACATCAAAGAACTCTATCACCAATATAGGATTCGTAGGCAACTCTTGCCTCTTTGAAATCCCACATTCTCTTTGGCAACGATCACATGACTTGGCGAAATCATGAGCATCTTGGTGGATGGTAGGCCAGTAGTACCCACACTGCAAAATCTTATGTCCAGTCCGAATACCACTATGATGCCCACCAACAGGCGACGAATGGCATGCTTCAAGTACACTCAACATTTCAACCTCGGGCACACAGCGACGGATAATCCCATCCGCACAACTACGATACAAGTGAGGCTCATCCCAAAATAATTTCTTCACATCATGAATAAACTTTTTCCTTTGGTGAAAAGAAAAATCCGGGGGCACAATATCGCTTGCCAAATAATTAGAAAAGTCTGCGAACCAAGGAATTAAATTATGAGAAGCAGTAAATACCTGTTCATCTAGAAAAGCATCATTAATTTCAGCCCTATCTCCAAGATTTAGCATAGCCTCTTCCTCTAATCTGGATAAGTGATCGACAACTTGATTTTTGGTCCCCTTTCTATCTTTTACCATAAAATCAAACTCTTGCAGCAACAATACCCATCTAATCAATCTTGGTTTTGCATCCTTTTTCGCCATCAAATACCTCAATGCAGAATGGTCAATATGCACTATGCTAGAATTTTCGGTTCGGTCACAGTATAATTCTTCTGGGCCACATTTAGAGCTTTGCTAGCATAGTAAATAGGGTGAAGAATTTTCTCTTTCCTCTGTCCTAGTACCACACCAAGCGCCACTCCACTTGCATCACATATTACCTCAAATAGTTGTTCCCAATCAGGTGAAATAATGATAGGTGCAGTAACCAACTTCTCCTTCAACTCTCCAAATGCTCTCAGACAAGCATCATCAAAATCAAACTTATACTCCTTTTCGAGCAGTTTGCACAATGGGTGTGCAATTTTTGAAAAGTCTTTGATGAATCTCCTATAAAAACCTGCATGCCCAAGAAAACTTCTAACACCTTTTACAGAAATGGGTGGCGGAAGCTTTTCTATTACCTCAACTTTAGCACTATCAACCTCAATACCTTTCTCTGAAATTTGATGACCCAACACTATACCTTCTTTAACCATAAAATGACATCTCTCCCAATTCAACACCAAGTTGCAGTCTTCACACCTTTTAAGCACCTCGGTCAAATGATCCTGACAACGATCAAAAGAATCACCTACAACTGAAAAATCATCCATGAACACTTCAATAGTGTCTTCCACCATATCAGAAAATATAGACATCATACAGCGCTGGAAGGTTGCTGGAGCATTACACAACCCAAATAGCATCCTTTTGAACGCAAAAGTCCCATAAAGGCAAGTGAAGGTGGTATTCTCTTGGTCTTATGGAGCTATAGAAATTTGATTGTAGCCTGTATACCCATCAAGAAAATAATACCAACCCTTTCCTGCAAGTCTATCCAACATCTGGTCTATGAACGGCATAGGAAAATGGTCATTTTCTGTCCACGCATTCAACTTCTGATAATCCATACAAACTTTCCATCCAGTAATGGAACTCATTGGAACGAGCTCATTTCTTTCATTTGGAACCACAGTAATACCACCCTTTTTAGGCACGCACTGTACAGGACACACCCAACTACTATCTGCAATAGGGTAAATAACTCCCGCATCTAGCCACTTGATGATCTCCTTTTTAACTACCTCTTGCATAGGTGGATTTAATCTTCTTTGGTGTTCGATACTGGGCTTATGATCTGGCATGAGTAGGATTTTGTGAGAGCAAATACCGGGAGTAATCCCAATAATATCCGCAATAGTCCACCCAATAGCTCGCTTGAACCTCTTTAACACAGTCACCAAGCACTCTACTTGTCTTGCATTCAAATCTGCCGCAATGATGACTGGCAAAGTATCTTCTCTACCCAAGTATACATACCTCAAATGCGGTGGTAGAGCCTTAAGCTCCAATTTCGGTGCCTCCACAATAGATGGTCTTGCGGGTGGGGACTCGCGATTCTTCATGTCTAACTCATACTTCTTTGGTTTGGACCGATATTCACACTTATCGAGTGCGGCTACCAACTCATCATACTCTTCAATACCATCACTATCGAAATTCATCATAACTGCTGCTAATGCATCAACACCTAGTTGCTCTTCAATTTGCACTTCTGTCCCACTCTCCACTCTGTAAGTTATAGCAGATATTATTTGAAGCTCACCACTTTGCTTCATGGACCTACAAATATTGAAAGTTGTTTCTTCATTGTTCAGTTTGAACTTCATCTGTCCCTTTTCCAAATCAACCAGAGCACGCTCTGTGCCAAGAAATGATCTCCCAAGGATGATGGGAACCTCAAAATCAACCTCACAGTCAAGAATCACAAAATCTGCCAGAAAAATGAAAGACTCCACTTTTACTAGCACATCATGGAGTACATCAATGGGCTTCTTCACAATTCGATCGGCCATTAGTAACCACATTGCAGTGGGCTTTGGATCCCCTAGGCCCAACTTCTTATAAATAGATAATGGCATGAGGTTGATGCTAGCACCAAGATCACACAATGTCTTAGCGAAGTGTAACAACCCTATAGTGCATGGGATCGTGAAAGCACCAGGGTATTCCTTCTTCTGCACAAGAGATCTTGTAGAAATAGCGCTACAATGCTGCAATCTATCATCATCTTCAAAACTCAGGGACCTTTTCTTTGTCACCATGTCTTTCATAAACTTCGCAAACCCAGGCATTTTCTCCAAAGCTTCTATCAAAGGAACATTGATAGAAAGCTGCTTCAACAGAGTAATAAACCTGCGATATTTACCATCTTCAGTCTTCTTCACTAATCTCTGTGGAAAAGGTGGTGGAGGTCTAGGTATGGGGACCTCTTTCTGAGATATCTCCGCTTCTTGCTCTGTCGCAGTCTCAGAGTCTTCTCTAACCTCTACTACATCATCTTCTTTTCTAATCTCAGCATCCACCACAGACAGCATAGGTGGATCTATGATTTGCTTACCCCCTCGAGTAGTAACTGCGATACAATGACCATCATTCTCTGGATTCTGGATGGTGTTGCTAGGAAGATTTCCAGGTTGACGTAGGTTCACTGTAGTAGATAACCGAGTCATTTGCTACTCGAGATGCTTTATTGACACTGCATGGGAATCAACCTTTTGACCAATACCAGATAAGTCGTTTCTCATCTCCTTCACATTCTCATCAGTTGCATCAAACCTTCTCATCATCTTATGCATCATATCTTCAATACGCACCAGATTGCCTCTAGCTTCCCTAGCACCAAATTCCCAATTTTGAGGGGGAACATAAGGTCTAACTCGATCATTTCTGTTGCCATAGTTGTTTCGATTGTAGTTGTTATTGCAATTGAAGTTTCCATCCCGGATATATTGACCCTCTCGGTTGTAATTTCCATAGTTCCGACCTTGGTTTCCTTGACCCTGGCGCCAATTTTCCTTGTTGGATCCTTGAGCGTTAGGTCGGAAACCCCCCGTCTGATCATTCACTGCATAAGCATCCTCTTCATAATAACACTCTTCAACTAGTGCTGGCGTTCTAGTTAAGTATTTCACAACATCTACCTTCTCTGCACCTCCGCTCACATGCATTAATACCAACCCCAACTTGGTCCTCATCTGAGCCATCTCCTCACGAATCTCCTCTGCAGATTGATTGTTCGTAGCATGAACGGTAAATGTGTTTCTCCCAGTATCTGACCTCCTAGTACTCCATGCTTTATTGTTGCAAAAGATCTTCTCCAATTTTTCTTCAATTTGCGCATATGTTCATTCACCATATGATCCTCCAGCAATAGTATCAAGCACTGCTTTATTGTTGTCATCCTGACCTCGATAGAAATATTCCTTCAGCGACTCATCATCAATACGGTGATCTGGGACACCTCTTATAAACGAAGTGAATCTGTCCCATGAGCTACACAAACTCTCCAGGTAATGCCACAAAGTTATTGACCCTATATTTGTGATTGAGCTTCTTGGACACTGGTTAATACCTTGCTAAGAACACATCTCTCAGTTGGTTCCATGTATAGAGTGAGTTATAAGGAAGCTCAGTGAACCATATAGCAGCATCACCTGTCAGTGATAGAGGGAACACTCGCAATCCGATGACGTCCATATCCAAGTCTGGTCAACCTACACAGCTCTTGTAGACCACCCTTATCTTGGCTATGTGAGCATATGGGTCCTCTGATGGCAACCCTAAGAACAAGCCCCTCGCTATAAGCATCTGCATTAAGCTACTAGTTACCACAATTGTGTGCCCCGGAGGCAAAGGGGGTAAGACTAGAGGTCCATCAGAGTCAATAATATTGACGTTGCCCCAGAAGTTGTCATGCAGTTGTAGGTCTGGTGGACCATGCACCCTCACTGTATCTCCCAATTAAATTTCAGCTACACCCCGGTTTTCCCCACCAGCTACTCTTGGCTGTTGTAACTCAACTACATCACCAAGATTTAATTCGATAGGATTAACTGGAATTCCTTGATTGTTCATTCTTCTCAAAGTTCTGTTCAACTCTGGATCATACGGAGTAAGTGGTTCGCCCTGGCTCCGTGTACTTGGCATACACTAGGGTCAGAACCTGAGAGAGACAAAAACAAAAACAAAAAGTAAAATTAAAATTAGGAAATATTTGACTAACGTTCAATAATGTAGTTAAAATAAATCTAAAAAACAAATATCCCCGGCAGTGGCGCCAAAATTTGATACGCTCAAATTACACCTCCCTAAAGAAGCATAAGCGATCGTTATCAAGTACAGAACCCAACTTGTAGGTTGGGGTCGATCCCACGAGGAAAATGGTTTACACTTTACTTTAACCAACAATTATATTCAATTAGTCAAATTACTTCCAGAAACAAGTAATAAAGGGGGGGGGGGGTTGTAGAACAAATTTTAAGAATTCAATAAATAATCAGTAATCAAAAGTCAGTTTTGGTTGGTTGTTATCAAGATGAGTGAAATAACTAGGGCATCCGTGTTCCCCACAAGCTAATAACGCAGTAATCTCTAACCCCAAAGTGAAATACTAATCTAAGAAAATTAGTAATTGCTAAAGTTGCAAGCTAATCTCCCAAGTCAAGAACTAGAATACAATAATAATGTCTAACCCCAAAAGTGAGGTTTACATGCCCTATTATAGAAAACAAGTCCTAAATTAAAAGGGAAACAAAAATAAGGAAAGTTTGTCACAGGTACGCGTCTTCATTCCACGAGACTGACTCATGAACCGTCAATGGTTCTATGGTCCGTTAGTCCCTTCCGTCAGCCAAGACTCAGAAAATATTTCAGCTTCCAAAAATCAGCTTCTCTGAAGAAAACAACGGAACTGCAGTAAGGACCGTAGATCGATCTACGGTCTGTCAATCCCCTTCCGTAGCTCCACACTTGGAATCTTCAAAAATTAGGTACTGGAACCCTCGCAGTATCAATCTTCGGATAAACAGTACGGTCCGTAGATCAATCAACGGACCGTCAATGGGCACCGTGGGAAGAAATGATTACAGAAAGCAAAACTCTCAAAATTTCAGGGCTAGAGGTTCTCAATCGTAGGGCAGTGTGGCACAAGGGTTCACTCGCAACCCACTCTATGGTAAGTATGGTAAGCTTCATCCTTGAGAATGTCATGTTGGTACTGAAGGTTGCTACAAGTTTGGAAAGACAGGTCATATTTCTAGGGAATTCCCTAAGAAGAGGCAGGGTAATGGGGCAAATAAAGCCCAATATTTTTCTGCTGCTCTGGCAGACAGAGCTGCTCTGAGAGGAGCTACATCGGGGATAGGCAGAGGAGCAAACTGTGTGTATGCTATAACTAATTGTCAGGATCAGGAGAACTTACTAGATGTTGCCACTGGTATGCTTAAAGTCTTTACATTTGTTTGTGTCTTAATTGATCCTAGTGTGAGTCAGTATTTTGTGACTCCTCATATAGCCATGAGGTTTGAAATTTCTCTGGAACAATTTCTTGAGCCTTTCAGTGTTTCCACCCCTATTGGTGATTCTATTCTAGCTGAAAAAGTTTATCGTTATTGTACCATCTTTTTAAATCACAAGGACACCATCATGGACTTAGTGGAATTTGATGTCATTCCACGTATGGACTGTCTTCATGCTTGTTATGCCTCAATTGATTGTAGAACTTGAGTAGTCCAGTTTCAATTTCCTAATAAGCCTATTTTAGAGTGGAGGAATAGTTCAGCAGTGCCTAAGGGTCATTTCATTTCATACCTTATGGCCAGAAAGTTAGTCTCTAGGTTGTTCATCCATCACTTAGTCTGAGTTAATGACTCTAGTGTTGAGACATCGCTTATTTAGTCAGTTCCAATTGTGAGTGAGTTTCCAAAGGTCTTTTTAGATGATCTTTCCTGAGTCCTTCCTGAGAGAGAAATAGACTTCAGCATAGATAATGTAACACCCCAGATTCAATAAAGACAAAAAAAATGCAGATTTTCAGAAGTTGTAAGTGCCACCGACGGAATCCACCTACAGACCATAGGTTGAACCACGGACCATAGGTGTGGTCCATGGTTAGTCACCTCAACACCTCCTAGAAATTTTCCAAAAAATCCAGAACCACGATGGGACCTACGGACCGTAGGTGGGACCACTGTTCGTGGTTCAAGGTCCCAGTGCCCCCTCTCTGAAACAAGACAGCGGGCTGACAAGACAGACCGTCGGTCAGACCACGGTTCGTCGGTCAGACCACGGTTTGTCGGTCAGAGTACATAAGTCGGCAGTCGACTTTCAACTTAGGGGTAGTTGGGTTTTTTCCTAATTATTTTATCTCTCAACTATGTCATTTTGGTAAGATTTAGCCTAATATTCTAGTCTGATATTACCTTAAGCAAATATTCACCAAACTTAGAGCAAAAAAAAGAAAAAAGAGTAGATTGATATACCGTGGGTTTACGGTATTTCTAATACATTTCACTTACAAGTTGTGTGTGTCTAGAGCCTTTTTGTATTGGTTTTTACGTGTTTTTATCATATTTTGCAAGAAAGATGGTTAGGCGCGGAAGTAAAGAGAAAGCTGAAAGAAATGCAGAAAAAGGGTATCTACAGAGGTGATCTACGGACCGTAGGTCCATTAACACTCCTTAGATAGTGGTCGTAGATCAGCAGTCAAGGCATGGAAGGCAAATCAAGGAAATGTGACCAAGTGTGGAACCACGGTGGCTATTGATGGTCCGTAGATGGATCTACGGACCATACTGTTGATCCGTAGATTGATACTGTGAAGGTTCCAGTACTTGATTTTTGAAGATTCCAAGTGTGGAGCTACGGAAGGGGATTGACGGACCGTAGATCGATCTACAATCCGTACTGCAGTTCCGTCGTTTGCTTCAGAGAAGCTTATTTTTGGAAGCTGAAATATTCTCTAAGTCCTGGCTGACGAAAGGGACTAACCGACCGTAGATCCATTGACGGTCTGTGAATGAGTCTCATGGAATGAAGACGCGTCCCTAAACAAACTTTCCTTATTTTATTTCCCTTTTAATTTAGGACTTGTTTTCTATAAATAGGGCACGTAAACCTCATTTTTGAGGGTTAGACATTATTACTTTAGTTCTATTTTGTGACTTGGGAGATTATTCTTGCAAACCTAGCAATTATTAATTTTCTAAGTTCGTTTTGAAGATTTGTGTGTTGCAATATAAGTTGAATTTCTTGGTTTATTATTCTTCTTAAGTAAGTTCATAATTCTTTCATGTATAACAATGAATTGTGTTCATCTGATTATGGGTAACTAAACCCCACAACTAGGGTTGTGGGAACCATGAGCGATTAACAAAGTATGAATAGTAAATAAGCAATTCTTGTATAGTGATCTGCATGTATTGACAATTCTTTCGTTTAGAAGTCTTTTTAACGAGTGCACGCGTTAGAACTCGCCTTGTTGCTACTTGCTGGACCAAAGAGGTAATCAACAAAAAAAGAATTATCAACATAAATTTAGTGTGATACTATCTAATAGGCTAGTGTCGATTGGTGCGAAGTAATAACTGAGCCAAACATCGATTATGATGTCTAATATGAGGTAAAGGTAAGTGTTAGTAAATTATACACACGTAGCCGAACCAAGATGCGGGGTGAAATTCTCTAGATGCCGGACCAAGGATTTAGAGATACCTAACTTATCACTTTGCATGTAGTACACTAGGAAATGATAGCTATTATTAGGATTACTGCATTATGAGCTTGTGGGGAACACGTATACCCTAGTTATTTCTTTCATCTTGATAATAACCAAAAATTGACTTTTGATTACTTATTACTTATTGAATTCTTACGATATCTTTCACAAATAAAAAACCCCTTTAATTACTTGTTTCTGGAAGTAATTTGACTAATTGAATATAATTGTTGGTTAAAGCAAAGTCTAAACCATATTCCTCGTGGGATCGACCCCAACCTACAAGTTGGGTTCTTTACTTGATAACTATCGCTTATGCTTCTTTAGGGAAGTGTAATTTGAGCATATCAAATTTTGGCGCCGCTGCTGGGAACATTTGGCTTTTAGATTTATTCTAACTACATTATTGAACGTTAGTCAAATATTTCCTAATTTTACTTTTTCTCTTTGTTTTTGTCTCTCTCGGGTTCTGACTCTAGTGTATGCCAAGTACACGGAGCCAGGGTGAACCACTTACTCCTTACGATCCAAAGTTGAGCCGCACTTTGCGAAGAATGAACAATCTAGGAGATCTAGTTAATCCTATCGAAGGAAATTCAGGAGATGCAGTTGAGTTACAACAGCCGAGGGTAGTTGGTAGGGACAACCAGGTTCCAGCTGACAATCAATTGGGAGATGCATTGAGTGTGCAAGATCCACCAGGCCCACGACAACATGACAACTATCGGGGAAACTTCAATATAGCAGACTCTGATGGACCTATTGTCCTACCTCCTCTACCTCCAGGGCACACATTTGTGGTGACTAGTAGCTTGATGGAGATGCTTACAGCAAGGGGCTTATTCTCAGGATTGCCATCGGATGACCCACATGCTTACTTAGCCAAGATAAGGGTGGTTTGTAAAAGTTGTGTAGGTAGACCAGACTTGGATATAGATGTCATCGGAGTACGAGTGTTCCCACTATCACTGACAGGCGATGTTGCAGTATGGTTCACTAAGCTTTCTTATAACTCAATCTTTACATGGAACTAATTGACGGATGTTTTCCGAGCAAGGTACTATCCAGTGACCAAGAAGCTCAATCACAAAGATAGGGTCAATAATTTTGTACCATTACCTGGAGAGTCTGTGAGTATCTCTTCGGACAAATTCACTGCGTCCGTAAGAGGTGTCCCAAATCACCGTATTGATGATGAGTTTATGAAGGAATATTTCTATCAAGGTCAGAATGACAACAATAAAGTAGTGCTTGATACTATTACATGAGGTTCATATGGCGACTACACATATGCACAGATTTCTAAAAAACTGGAGAAGATCTCTCGCAATAATAAAGTATGGAGCACTAGGAGGTCAGATACTGGAAGAAACACATTTGCCATTCAGAACACAAACACCCAGTCTGCGGATGAGATTCGTGAAGAGATGGCTCAGATGAGGACCGAGTTGGGGTTGGTATTGAAGCATGGGAGTGGAGGTGCAGAGAAGGTAAATGTTGTGAATTACTTGACTAGAACGCCACCACCAGTTGGAGAGTATTACTATGAAGAGAATGCTTATGCGGTGAATGATCAGACGGGGGGTTTCCAAACAAAAGCCCAAGGATCAAACGCAGAAAATTGGCACCAGGGTCAAGGAAACTAAGGTCGGAACTATGGCAACTACAATCGAGAGGGTCAATATGTCCGGGATGGGAACTTCAATCGCGACAACAACTACAACAGGAACAACTATGGCAACAGAAATGATCGGGTTTGACCTTATGTTCCCCCTCAAAATTGGGAATCTAGTACTAGGGAAACTGAAGGCAATATGGCGCGTATTGAAGATATGATGCAGAAGATGATGAGAAGATTTGATGCAACTGATGAGAATGTGAAAGAGATGAGAAACGACTTGTCTGGTATTGAAGGTTGATGCCCATGCAGTGTCAATAAAGCACCTAGAGCAGCAGATGACCCAGTTGTCTACTACAGTGAACCCACGTCAACCTGGTACTCTTTCTAGCAACACCATCCAGAATCCAAAGAATGACGGTCATTGTATGGCAGTTACTGCTCGAGGGGGTAAGCAAACCATAAATCCACCTATGTCGTCTGTGGTGGATGTTGAGATTAGAAAAGAAGATGATGTGGTAGAGGTTATAGAAGAGTCTGAGACTGCGACAGAGAAAGAAGTGGAGATATCCCAGAAAGTGGTCCCCATACCTAGACCTCCACCACCTTTTCCACAGAGGTTAGTTAAGAAGACTGAAGATTGTAAATATCGCAGGTTCATTACTATGTTGAAGCTGCTTTCGATCAATGTTCCTTTGATTGAAGCTTTGAAGCAAATGCCTGGGTATGCAAAGTTTATGAAAGATAAGGTGACAAAGAAAAGGTCTATGAGTTTGGAAGATGATGATAGATTGCAGCATTGTAGCGCTATTGCTACAAGATCTCTTGCGCAGAAGAAAGAAGACCCTGGTGCTTTCACGATCCCATGCATTATAGGGTTGTTACACTTCGCTAAGGCATTGTGTGATCTTGGTGCTAGCATCAACCTCGTGCCATTATCTATTTATAAGAAGTTGGGCCTAGGGGATCCAAAGCCCACTGCAATCCGGTTACTAATGGCCGATCGAATTGTGAAGAAGCCCATTGGTGTACTCCATGATGTGCTAGTAAAAGTGGAGTCTTTCATTTTTCTGGCAGATTTTGTGATTCTTGACTGTGAGGTTGATTTTGATGTTCCTATCATCCTTGGGAGACCATTCCTTGCCACAGGTCGTGCATTGGTTGATATGGAGAACGGACAAATGAAGTTCAGACAGAACAATGAAGAATGAACTTTCAATATTTGTAGGTCCATGAAGCAGAGTGGTGAGCTCCAAACGGTATCTACTATAACTTACAGAGTTGAGATTGGAGTAGAAGTGCAAATTGAAGAACGACTCAGTGTTGGGGCACTAGCAACAGTTACGATGAATTTCGATAGTGATGGTATTGAAGAGTACGATGAGTTGATAGATGCAATCGAGAGGTGTGAATATCGGTCAAAACAAAAGAAGTATGAGTTAGACATGAGGAATCGTGAGTCTCTACCAGCGAGACCATCTATTGTGGAGGCACCAAAATTGGAGCTTAAGGTTCTACCACTACATTTGAAGTATGTATTCCTGGGCAAAGATAACACTTTGCCGGTCATCATTGCGGCAGATCTAACTGTGAGACAAGTAGAGTGCTTGGTGACTATATTAAAGAGGTTCAAGCGAGCTATTGGGTGGACTATTGCGGATATTATTGGGATTCCTCCCGGTATTTGTTCCCACAAAATACAACTCATGCCAGATAACAAACCTTGTATTGAGCACCAAAGAAGATTAAATCCACCTATGCAAGAGGTAGTTAAAAAGGAGATCATCAAGTGGTTGGATGTTGGAGTTATCTATCCCATTGCAGATAGTAGTTGGGTATGCCATGTTCAATGTGTGCAAAGAAAGGTAGGATTAATGTGGTTCCTAATGAGAGAAACGAGCTTGTTTCAATGCGGCCCGTGACTGGATGGAGAGTCTGCATGGACTACCGGAAGTTAAATGCTTGGACAGAAAAGAGCCATTTCCCTATGCCATTCATGGATCAGATGTTAGATTGACTTGTTGTTAAGGGTTGGTATTGTTTTCTTGATGGTTATTCGAGCTACAATCAGATTTCTATAGCTCCGGAGGACCAAGAGAAGACCACATTCACTTGCCCTTATGGGACTTTCGCCTTCAAAATGATGCCTTTGGGTTGTGCAATTCTCCAACAACCTTCCAGCGTTGTATGATGTCGATATTGTCTGATATGGTGGAGGACACTATTGAGGTATTTATGGATGATTTCTTTGTGGTAGGGGACTCTTTTGATCGATGTCTGAATCATTTGACTTAGGTACTTAAAAGGTGTGAAGATTGCAACCTGGTGCTGAATTGGGAGAAGTGCCACTTTATGGTGAAGAAGGGATAGTTCTAGGTCATAGAATTTTTGAAAAAGGCATTGAGGTAGATAAAGAGAAAGTTGAAGTAATAGAAAAATTTCTCCCACCTATATCTGTAAAAAGTGTGAGGAGTTTTCTTGGGCATGCAAGTTTCTACAGGAGATTCATCAAAGATTTCTCAAAAATTACACATCCTTTGTGCAAACTGCTTGAGAAGAAGTGTAAGTTCTACTTTGATGATGCTTGTCTTAGAGCATATGGAGAGTTGAAAGAGAAGTTAGTTACTACCCTATCATTATTTCACCGGATTGGGGACAACCATTTGAGGTAATGTGTGATGCAAGTAGCGTGACGCTTGGTGTGGTATTGGGACAGAGGAGAGAAAAAATTCCTCACCCTATTTACTATGCTAGCAAGGCTCTAAATGTGACCCAGAAGAATTCTATTGTCACTGAACAAGAGCTTCTCGCAGTGGTTTTCGCATTTGAAAAATTTTGATCCTACTTGCTTGGACCAAGGTCATAGTATCCACTGACCACTCTGCATTAAGCTATTTGATGGAAAAGAAGGATGCAAAGCCGAGGTTGATTAGATAGGTATTATTGCTGCAAGAGTTTGATTTTGTGGTAAAAGATAGAAAGGGGACTGAAAATCAAGTTGTTGATCACTTGTCCAGATTAGAGGAAGAGGCTATGCTAACGCTTGGTGATAGGGCTGAAATTAATGATGTTTTTCCATATGAACAGGTATTGGCTGCTTCTCATGATCTGATTCCTTGGTTCGCTGACGTTGCTAATTAATTGGCAAACGATATTGTGCCCCCAGATTTGTCTTTTCACCAAAGAAAAAAGTTTATGCATGAAGTGAAGAAATTCTTTTGGGATGATCCTTACTTGTATTGTAGTTGTGTTGATGGGATTATTCGTCGTTGTGTGCCCGAGGTCGAGGTGTTGAGTGTACTTGAAGCATGCCATTCATCGCCTGTTGGTGGGCATCGTAGCGATATTCGGACTGCGCATAAGATTTTGCAGTGTGGGTACTACTGGCCTACCATCCACCAAGATGCTCATGATTTCGCCAAGTCTTGTGATCGTTGCCAAAGAGAAGGAGGAATTTCAAAGAGGCAAGAGCTTTCTATGAATCCTATATTGGTGATAGAGTTGTTTGATGTATGGGGCATTGATTTTATGGGTCCATTTGTGAGTTCACATGGGATGAAGTATATTCTTGTTGCGGTTGATTATGTATCGAAGTGGGTAGAAGCCGTTGTGCTATCCAACCATGAAGGCAAAAGTGTCATAGCATTTTGAAAAAGAATATATTCTCCAGATTTGGTACCCCGAGGGTGATCATCAGTGATGGAGGTTCCCACTTTTGTAATAAGTTGTTCAAGGTGCTACTTAAAAAGAATGGTGTCCACAACAATGTAGCCACTCCTTACCATCCACAGACTAGTGGGCAAGTTGAAGTGTCCAACAGAGAAATCAAACAGATTTTGGCAAAGACTGTGAATGATAATAGAATAGATTGGTCAAGGAAGCTTGATGCTCTATGGGCCTATCGCACTGCATACAAGACCCCCATAGGTATGTCTCCTTACCAACTTGTATATGGGAAGTCTTGTCATTTACCAGTAGAACTAGAGCATAAGGCGATGTGGGAAATGAAAAAGCTAATTTTGGATTGGGGCGCCGCATCAAATCAAAGAATGAATGACTTGAATATGCTTGATGAGTTTCGCCTAAAAGCTTATGAAAGTTCAGCCTTGTACAAAGAGAAGATGAAGAGGTATCATGATCAAAGAATTGAAAAGCAAGAATTTGTGGTTGGTGATCTTGTGCTTCTATTCAACTCTAGGTTGCGTTGTTTCCATGCAAACTTAAGTCCAAATGGACTGGGCCATTTTTGCTCACAAAAGTGTGCCCCCATGGAGAAGTTGAGCTTGAAAATAGTGAAGGAACTAGGTTCATAGTAAACGGGCAAAGGATCAAGATCTATCTAGGAAATGCTGAAAGTGTGCAAGAAGTGATTGAGGCCTATCATCTTGATGAAGTCTAAGTAATCAATAGGCATGTGTTATGCTGCGACGTTAAATCAAGTGCTACTTGGGAGGCAACCCAAGATGTACAATCTAGCCAACGATAGGTTTTTGTTTTCCATCTACCAGTTTTTGTGTTTAGTTTATTCTATGTATTAATTTAGATAGGTGTTTTAGTTTTTTAGGGTCTGTGTCTAAAATGTGTCCAGAAAATGAAAAAAGAATATCCTAATGGTTGCTACATATGCAGGTACGCTATGAAAATTCTGCAGAAAATGGTCCAGTGTAGAGGTCTACGGACCCCATCGACGGTTCGTCGATCCATCCACGGATCGTGGATGGTGTCTGTAGATCCTAGGTAAGTCCCTACAACTTGTCCAAGTGTAAGAGTGATCTACGATCCCAATCTACAGACCGTAGATCGACCCACGGACTGTAGACGGGGTCTCGTGGGTCCAAAACCCTAATACTACCTAACCCGACCTGGACCCATCCTATTTAAAATCCCCCCAATTTAAGTCATTCCACTTCCCTCAATTTACTCCCAAACCGTTTCATAACTTCCCAAACTCCTTAAATCACTCAATAATCACTCCATCACTCCCCAATTAATCTTCCCTTCCTTTTCCCCAAACCCCTAAATTCCCTTTCCTCTCCAAAAAATTCCCTCAAGGTCCGGTGTTCGGGTTAGTAACGAAGAGGTAATTCTTTGGTCTTGCAAAGCTTAGTGTCATCACGCAATCACCCACTCATCATTGCTTGTAAGGTAATAGACTTTCCCCTCACTTTGAATTTTAGTTCATAGATTGAATATAGAAAGTCAGGAGTCGGGTCTTTACCTTGGGTAATTGTTAGATGTAATTGCATGATAAAATTGGAAATTTCAATACCCTTGGAACGATAGATAGTGATTGTGTTGCCTTATTGTATATGATTATAAGTCTAAATATAAGTTTCGACTTAAGGTTCCAAAGTTTGTCTTAAATACTTGGTTAAAATGATTAATCGGAATCCTGAGAATGACAAACTAGCATGATTCAATGTTAAAATACATGGTTAGACTAGGATATTGTTGAAAATGGTCTAAGATGTGGACTTGAAAATAAAGAATGGCTGAAATCTGGCACAGATCACATCCTTGATACCCCGTCTACGGATCGTAGATCGATCTACGGACCATAGACTAGGTTCGTGGTTGGATGAACCTGAAATTTCACCAAGTGTGAAACCACGAATGTGGACTAACGGTCTGTATTCCATCTGCGAGCAATATTATTGGTCCTCTAGTCCACGGAAGGATTCCACCTACCGTAGATCAGTCTACGGATCGTAGGTCTCCTCCGTGGACGACCACTGTAGCCTCTGTCTAAAATTTTCATGGGACTTTGTTACTGTTCGTTTATAGTTCTAAATTTTTTTGTTTGTTTGTTTATGGTTAGTTTTGGCACTAATATCGCTTCCACAGGTACGATGGCACCCAAGAAGCTACTCACCTACTCAAAATAGGGCAAGTCAAAATCTGTTGCTCCTAGATTCAGGTTACTCGATGAGGACACAGACACGAAAAGAGATCCAGCATACATTCCTCCCAACACAAGGACTTCTCCCACTGCACCCTGAGCCACCAGAGGCACCCCCCCGGAAGGTGATTCCTGACGTAGTCACCGTCTCCCAGTCTGATGAGGAGCACACACTGATTGGGTCACCAACTGGGGCTGCTTCCAGTTCCGCTACTGGGTCTGCGTCTGGCTCTGAGTCTACCCATGCTTCGGGCTCTGAGTCCATCCATGCTTCAGAGTCCGAGTCTGTTCATGCTTCGGGTCAAATGCCAAGTCAGCCACAGGGTCCAACCAGAATGAACAAGCAGCCTCATCTGATGAGGCCACTAGCTAAGAGTCAGTACCCATACCAAGGAATGAGAACCCTACTCCAATGGCCGGTGAGCCAAAAAAATGGTGTGTTGAGGGCTAATGGCAAATCTATCGGGACGCCAAGATGATTAATGACAAAGAGAAGATGGCCCGAATTGTTACAGAGGATCGCAGAATCCTCACAAGGAGCTTGCACACCGTCCCCGACATCCATCGCCTTTTTAACCTTCACAAGTGTGACCGGATGGCTTCATACCCAGGTACTTATAGTGAGGAGATTGTACGGGAGTTCTACGCCTCCTATTCCGCCACTCTCTGTGGTTCAATCTCCAAGTGGTCAAAGCCCATAGCCCAGGACCCTCTCACTTCCACTATGGTCCGGAGTTGTCCGGTGGACATATCCCATGCCACCATCAGCCTCTTTCTCTATGGACCTACCACGGGTCACTCTTGGTCACTAAACACAGCAGAGTTTGATTACAGATGGGACATCGTGCGGAGCGGCGTTTTCCAGAGGAATGCTGAGAAGCGAGAGGCTGTTATACTGTGGTTAGCTAAATACATTGGTGTAGATGGCGAGCGTGCGGAGTGGGTCACCACACCACGGTTGGGTATCCGAAAGGGTTCATTAAATTTTGTGGCCAAGTTCTTCTGGTTGGTGGTGCGTAACAAGGTGTCACCTACAAAAGCTGACAACCAACTCACATGTGCCAGAGTGGTCATGGTTGCAGCATTGGTAGCAGGAGTGGAGATTGACTTTGCCCGCATATTGCTGGCAAAGATTCACGAGAGGGCATTCAGGACCTCCAGTACTTACCTATTTCCATGCTTGATTTTCCAATTGTGCAGGGACTCTGGAGTGCTGATCTGGCATTGTCACAGGTTAATCCACCCTACGAGGACTTTGGATATAGGCCTCATTCAAGATGAGGCAAATGTGGTGGCACCTCGCAGAGAGCCCCAAGTTGAGGTACCTCTCTTGGGTGCAGATCTTGCAGACACGGTGGGGAAGGCACAGGGCAATGACCCCATTATACCAGATCACACCGATACTATCCCGGCCGCCTTTTCCCAGGCTGCTAGTGGGGCTGCTAGCTCATCCCGGTCCACACCACCATAAGGAGCAGCTGTTGTCCAGTTGGCCAGAGTACAGAAATTAGAGGCTCAGATGGCCACACTGCTGCATCACATCCAGCCTTAGATGCAAAAGTCGATAGCCGAGTCCGAGGCTAGAATGGAGCGAAGGATAGAGGGCACAATGGACCAGAAGATCCAAGCCGTTAATAAGCATCTAGATGCCTTTGAATTGAGAGTCCTTAAGCGACCAGCCCCGACCATAAATCTATCCTCTTTTTAGTTCGAGTTAGCCTGTCTCTGGGCCGACATTGATGCCATTCTTGCCACCCCTACAGTTGAGCCTCCAACTACACCTACTGCGTTGGTTGATGATACAGTGCTGGATGTTTTATTCAGTGGGACCGCCGAGGAGGGGCCTGAGCCTACACATACCAAAGGCAAGAGGCACCATTCTGGTCGCACCGAGGAGGAAAAAGCCCAAAAGAGACAGTGTAGGAAGGATAAGGAGGCTAGGAAGGCTTCGATTTTAGATGAAGAGTTGCACCAATAGAGGGTACGTGAGAGTATTGCAGGGGCATCACCAGTTGTAGAGGTCGCGCCTATCGTGAGCGACGTTGTAAGCACTTCTTATGGTGCAGTTAGAGTGACCGAGAGCACTACTGAGGGTGCTATGATGGTTGATGTGGGAACTACTAAGGGTGACCCAAGTATGGTTCCAGCGGGTTTTGAGAAGCGGGACACACCCGCTTGTTGATGATTCTTTGGCGCAATGCCCCACAGGTTTGCTTCACCCAATCCATTATCTTTTACTTTTTTGTATGCATTAGGGACAATCGCATCTATTTTTGTTGGGGGTGGGGTAAATGGATTGTGAGTGGTAGGGTGAAATCTGAATAACCTAACTCATACATCCTCTCTTTGAGGTTTTCTTGCCTGTGTTCTTTTTCCCAAGAGACTGTTTAATTTATGTTGAACCAGCATGTGTTAGGATCGTATGTGTTGAAGCATGAAAAAGAATGAAGCATGATGGCCTATGAAAAATATACCCATCCAAATTTATTTATGTGTGCTAGAATTGGTAGGCTAAGACAAGTTGAATGTGTTGGCTCTGAGTATGACATGATAATGAATCAACTTGATGGCATGACTTAAGCTGAAACTTGAACTTGGTAATCGGATAATGAAACTATGAGCAAGGAGTATGTGAGAATAGTTGATTGTTCAAATAGTTTTTGTCCATAACTAGAACTTGTTTAGTTAGTCCTGCTAAGACAATTCAATCTAGAGGTTAGGAAGTGATCATAGGCCATTGTTCTGATAAGTCCACAAATTGCCTAAAAGAAGGATCCAACCTAATAAAATAAATGCGCCCTTTGATCCGAATGCTTTGATACTAAAATTACACTATTTCTTTATAATCCCCGAACTCACCTTCCTATAATCGACTATGTTGGCCCCGGTCCCTCCTTCGACATGTGCACCTTGACTTAGGCCAAAAGCCTAAGTTGAGGGTGGCTAATGTAAAAATTAACTTCAATCTTGGCCCTGACCCGACATCGGGTATTGTGCACCTCAACCAATGGAAAATCCATAAGTTGAGGGTGGCTATGAAAGAGGAAACCAAAAGAATTGTGGGTATGAAAAGAGTATGATGTTGAAAAAGAGAGGAAAGGATGCGACTTGTTGAAAGCTAAAGAAAAGCATTATTATAAAAAAAAAAATTAAAAATAGCTACAAGGTTTAAAGTCACATCCGTGGTTGAAGAAAATCAACGGAAAGAAGGCACAACGGTAGGATGGCAAAAATAGGGCAAAAGGAGGTTGAAAGCCTAGTGTAATGTCAAGGAGGGCATAAAATCACTAAGAAGTACCCAAATGTACCACACCTGACCCTGAGCGTACGTTACAAGCCAAGAAAGCCCTATAGTGATCCTAGAATCTAGTTTGGAGAGTCCAAGCAGTGAAAATAAGGGCAAGCCTATGGTACTGAGCAATAACTGTACTTGAAGTTACTTCTGAGCGTGAGTGTTGAATGAATCCTCGTACTCAAAATTCATAGTCATTGTGTGAAAGAAAAAGGATTTCGTTTGAAGTAAGGGCACTAGTTACATTGTCGGAAAGTTGGTACTTTGGTGATAGTGAAACAGTATATGTTGTGTGTTGATTGGTCGAACATTGTCATGGTTTGATCCGTATGAATTAGTTTGTCAAGTCTAAAAGAACAAAGTTTACACCCAGAACGTGAGTGGAATAGAGAGCCATGCGATTGCTTATGCTTGAAATGTTTGCTTCTATAAACGTGTCGTTTAGAGCCTTAGTGTCGCTTGAGAGAAAACAATGAATTTATGTTGAGGGTGTTGATATACCGTGAGTTTACGGTATTTCTAATACAGTTCACTTACAAGTTGTGTGTGTCTAGTGCCTTTTTGTATTGGTTTTTATGTGTTTTTATCATATTTTGCAGGAAAGATGTTTAGGCGCAGAAGTAAAGAGACAGCCGAAAGAAATGCAGAAAGAGGGCATCTACGGAGGTGATCTACGGACCGTAGGTCCATTGACGCTCCATAGATAGTGGTCGTAGATCAACAGGCAAGGCATGGAAGGGAAATTAGGGAAATCTGACCAAGTGTGGAACCACGGTGACCATTGACGGTCCGTAGATGGATCTACGGACTGTATTGTTGATCCATAGATTGATACTGCGAGGGTTCCAGTACCTGATTTTTGAAGATTCCAAGTGTGGAGCTACGGAAGGGGATTGACGGACCGTAGATCGATCTATGATCCGTGCTACAGTTCTGTCGTTTGCTTCAGAGAAGCCGATTTTAGGAATCTGAAATATTCTCTAAGTCCTGGCTGACAGAAGAGAATCACAGACCGTAGATCCATTGACGATCCGTGAGTCAGTCTCGTGGAATGAAGACGCGTCCCTGACCAAACTTTCCTTATTTTGTTTTCCTTTTAATTTAGGACTTGTTTTCTATAAATAGGGCATGTAAACCATGTTTTTGGGGGTTAGACATTATAACTTTAGTTCTATTTTGTGACTTGGGAGATTATTCTTGCAAACCTAACAATTATTAATTTCCTAAGTTCGTTTTGAAGATTTGTGTGTTGCAATTCAAGTTGAATTTTTGGGTTTATTATTCTTCTTAAGTAAGTTCATAATTATTTCATCTATAACAATGAATTATGTTCATATGATTATGGGTAACTAAACCCCACAACTAGGGTTGTGGGAACCATGAGCGATTAACAAAGTATAAATAGTAAATAAGCAATTCTTGAATAGTGTTCTACGTGCATTGATAATTCTTTCGTTTAGAAGTCTTTTTAACGAGTGCACGCGTTAGAACTCGCCTTGTTGCTACTTGCCGGACCAAGAAGGTAATCAACAAGAAAAGAATTATCAACATAGATTTAGTGTGATACTATCTAATAGGCTAGTGTCGATTGGTGCTAAGTAACAACTGAGCCAAACATCGATTATGATGTCTAATATGAGGTAAAGGTAAGGGTTAGTAAATTATACACACGTAGCCGGACCAAGGTGCGGAGTGAAATTCTCTAGATGTCGGACCAAGGATTTAGAGATACCTAACTT